>APFE030191465.1:169884-205754 GCA_000404065.3 Pinus taeda
CAGACATCTTCACCAAAGCGCTTGGAAGAGAAAAGCTTGAAAGATTCAGAACGATGCTTGGACTCACCAACATCCCTTCAGATTAAGGGGGGGGATGTTGACACCCTATCCTCAGCGATTGGGAGAATTTGAATGTGAACAGTCATCAAGAAGATGAACTGAACGATCACTTTCATGTATATAATAGATAGCTACCTAATGGAATAAATAAATCAGTTTTTCTGGAGTTACTCCTGGCCTGACAATTAAAACATAATCGGTGGCTAAGATTATTCCTGGATTGATTTGTGTGAGTTTCTAGAGAATTCTCACCTATCTCAATTAATACTGATTAACTAACTAGTTTTCCTAAGTTTAGCTTAGGAAATATTTAAAAATTGGTTAATAATCTAATTGAGACATTTTTAGATGGAATTTCCAGAAATGATTTATAGGTTATGGAGAACTCCTGTGTTTTAGCCTCTCCACAAAGTTTTGAGACTAGAACATCTTTGATGCTACAGAAACTAAGAAAGAATAGACAAGATAAATCATGTAGAAGAACTCAACCTTATTTTATTAATATAGAATATGCCAATACAAGTAAACTAGAAATGGCTGCGTTGATGGCCTAAAAAAGATCTACAATAATGCTATAGCGGGCCACCAAAAATAAACTGATCTGCTGAAAAACACCTATGAATTCTGAATGAATTCACTAAGAGGAGAGATGGGTCCTCGCCTACTCTCTCTAAATCACCCGAGGGTTTCTGTCTTGGTGCTACAATTGAATTTGGGAACTCTCGGTTCTCCAAACCTCTCCACAAGAAAAATGCTCAACTCCAAGATATCCTCAAATGATCTCCTCCTCTTTTTAAAGACTCCATAGATAGCTCTCCAAGCCTCTAAAAGTATCTTATTTTGATTATTTTGATTATTTTAATATTATTCTAGAAGTTCCCTTTTTGACTCCCTCTAAGTGACTTTTAATTTTATTTTATTTCACTTAAGTCATTTTGGCATTTTTACTTCAATTAATTATTTTTACTTTAAGTCACCTTAAGTGAGTTTTAATTTTATCTTATTTCACTTAAGTCACTTTGGCCTTTTTACTTCAATTAATTATTTCCCCCCCTTTAATTTAATTAAGTGACTAATTAAAATGGGAAAATGGTAAATTGCCCACCATGCTCTATCTGGCCATTGGAAGTCTCTTCTCATCATCCCATCATGTGGATCTTCTCGTTTTGGTTTGAACGAGCTATTACACTAAGGTGTTCCATCAAATAATCCTCATGGAATGCCACCCCAAGCATAATTAATTAAATCAAGCCCAATAATAACCCCATTTTATGGAAGTTGTCGGAATACAACAAAACAAAAGGAAAGCTGCGAGGGATGAGGGAAAATGCCAAGCGAATGCCATCAGATCTCATAAAAACTCCTCAAAACCCTTCGAGACCCGTGATGATGTAATCCTGCTCTTGCCGCTTAGCCATCACATATCCTAGAAACACATCTTGATTGTACTATAGAGGAAAATAAAAATGGGGACATTACACCCGATTATGGTATTTTGGTTGATCCTATTGATGCACCATGTGTCACAAATTGTTGGCTCGATTATGGTAACTTGTTTTACCATGTGCCATAAGTGTTGACTCGATTATGGTACTTGGATTTGTTATACCTTTTCTTAGAGAAATCTGTCAACATGAGAACATCTGGATAGTCATTATGAATACCTCCCTAACTAAGAGGGAGTGTTCAATTTTGTAGCTATGGTCAGTCTTCATAATTATTATTTTTTCCCTTAATGTATTTGTGAAGCATGTTCTTCATGCTTGGATCAAAAGAAAAATATTGTAAGGCATGTTCTTCATGCTCTTTTCAAAATAAGAAAATTTGAATTTTAAGTTTAGAATTTTCGGATCTAAAAGAAGCCAAGTCGTCCTCCTCCTAATCAAGTTGGCCCCAACCTAAGAGGCACCCATTTGGCCCAACAAGAGATTATAAATATGAGGCGTTTGCCTTGCCTTCAGGGAAACAATTTGGATCTATCTGAGGCAAGTAATTCGGCTTATTCTGAGGCAATGAAGAGCATCATTTGAGTCAATGAAGAGCATCATCTAAGGCAACGAAGATCTATCTGAGGCAACGAAGAGCATCATCTAAGGCAGTGAAGATCTATCTGAGGCAATGAAGAGCATCATCTAAGGCAGTGAAGATCTATCTGAGGCAAGAAGAAGAGCCTAGTTTGAGGCACAACAGAGAGCCTAATCTGAGATTGAAGGGAAGGTTATCTAAGGCATGATTTTCTGTTGAAAAGGGAGAACGTATCTCTGGTAGTGAAGGCGGGTTGCAGATCGGAGTCTTTGGTGCAGGACCGAATTGTTCTGAGGTATGACAAGTTGCAGAACTGAAATCCATGAATGAAGAAGTTGATTGAAACTCTGATCAATCCTGGCTTGCCTAGGAGGGAGTTTGGTCCAGGTTTGACCTAGCTATGTTGTTGATCTGTTTGACCTTGTATTTGACTGATGCATCTTTGTTGAACTTGATGATCTCTCTAAGGAAAAGGTTGGTTTGTTTTCCCCCATGTGGGTTTTCCCAGGGTAAATTGTTGTGTTCTTTGTTTGACTGTCTCTTCATGATCCTACTGTTATATACTATGTCGTTAATGTCTTTTGTGTAATTGCTTGATGATACATAAGAATATGAAAAAGGAATTAAATCAATTGAAGTAATTATCCGTTTAGAAGAGCTATTGAAAAATCAACTCCAAGAAGCCCCCAAGTTGAAGCTAAATCCAAACTATGGTTTACCCTAGGGAAAACAATTAGGGCAATAAAATTTATGGATAAAATTGAAGTGAATGCCTACCAAGAAAGTGGATTTTGAGGCAACCAACTATACCCTTGGCAGTTAGACTCTTAAATCCCAGAGATCCTTCTTCCCTAGAAATTAACACCAAGCCCTACCTTGGACACTTGGTCTTAGAGGGGCCGAATTAGGGAAAGGGAGAGGAGGAAATTTATGGGTAAAAGTATAATTGATCACGTACAAGGAAGGCTAATGCTTAGTCCTAGGGTCAATGGAGTCTAGGGGCTCATAAATTTGATTTATTCTTGCAAAGGAACAAGGATATTTTGATGTCGTAGCATCAAAACCCTAACTATCACCCTTATGAGGGATCAAAATTCACTTGGGAGAGCTAACATGAGATCACAATGGGCACTGTCATTCACATATCATACTATGAGTAATGCATGCAATAATTTGACCTAGTTTTGACTCAATTGGTACTCAGCAAAATTAGGGCACAAATTTAACCTATATCAACAATTTATTCGGTATATTAGACATGAAAATCAGAAATTTGAAATAAGCATGGCACTTACAAGACAATATGCATGTACAAACCAATTCTTGATCCAAATTGACTTCTCCAAAGACAAAAACAAATGCTCAAGATGATTTTCACTCCAATAGATCACATCTTTCCCATTCGACAAGAGGTTGAAATCTTCAAAGAGGCTGAAATTCAAAATCCAAGTGATGATGAATAACAAAATGATCCTATCCTCTATTTATATGAGAAACAATATCAATTTAGCATAAAAGCCCCTAAATCTCAAGTAAAATCACAATGATTAATTGGGTTACAAGCTAACCCCCTAGCTAAGACATAAAACACAAGAATTTGCCCACATGTTTGAGTTGTAGGGCTAGGATTGCTAACATTATGCATGCATTAAATCATCTAGGGCATGCATTAGTGCTTTTGGGTGCAAAATTTGGCGTAGAAGCATATAAAATTCATCATTTGAGGGTTGTCCCTCAGATCGTTGTCAATGGTCCACTATGGTGCCATAGGAGGTTTCTCGAGGGTCTCCAATTGGTCATAATGTCAGTGTCTATGCTAACATTGAGGGCTCCCAAGGTGCTGCTAGCCCTCCCATACCAAGGGTGAGACCATCCTCATCTGGGCCCTGGATTAGTTGTTGTCCCTATCGACATTCTAAGGCTGGCTTGGGAGCTTGCTGGTTCCATATGCATTATCCCAAAAGTCATCAAGTGTAGGGCAAAGTGTCAAGACCTTCTATCTTCAGTAGGCACACAAGGGTGTGTGTGATGCTCTGCTGCTGCTTGGAGTCCCATCGCTCTCAACGCTCTACCTATGGGTGTCAATATGCTTCTTTGGAGGCATGGGTGCCAGTTAAGGTGCCCTAGTCATGGTTGTGGAACCACCCAGCCATCACACACAATGTCTAGTGCAAAGCAACAAATCATTAGGTACAATAATAAATTTTGCTTCTAAGTGAACCAAGATTGGAAGTAAAGGGCTATTTGAAACTTCAAACAAGGCTTGCCTTCCAAATTTGCGGTCCTGAGCTTGCAATGGTGTTCCTTCCCTTGGTAGGAGTGGCTAAGAGACAACCCTATTAGGTATTTCCAGCCCCCAAGGGAAGTAACATTTCCTCAATTTACCCTTCAATCAATAGGTGTTATGTGAATAGTGATGTTAATGGAGGGGAGAAGACCTCATGGCCAAGTGCCATGGTTAAAGGGACCGGCTGGATATGGATCTGCATCCTGAGTGTATAGATGCGAGGAGGGAACACCGTGGATGCATGAATAACAAACCTGGCCTTTGTTTTTCCATCCCTCTTGTGCACCTTTTACTTTTTTCTTGATTTTTCTTTGTATTCTTTGTGAATCTGAGGTGTAACACATATCATGGATGCCCAAGCTTTTGTGGTCATGTGTTCACTATGGGAATAGCATTTTGTCACGACCTTGCTTGTATAATTGGCATGCACCCCTTTGGGCACACATGTGAAGGTGACAAGCTATTATTTTATTAATATTTGGCTTGAGAAGTGGGGTAAACCTACTTGTCGACAGCTAGCAGCCTTCATCATTCTTTTGTGGATGCATGTATTGACTATTTGACCAAGAGATAGTTGTTAGAAGATTTGACTTGGAATTTGTGCCAAATAGCTAAAAAGAGCAAATTGACTAGCTGTTACAGCCACTTTGGTACAACAAATGGCAGTTGGCAGCCACTCTGTCTCTATCTCTTTTATCAGTGGGACACTTGGCAGCTTGATTGCATGAGATTACTTATCTATTTTGCTCATATGTTCCAAAGAAGATGTAACAGTAATTTTCTATTTTTGATGTGGGTCGACCTCTCTCTCATGTGTGATTCACCCTGCTCATATAGTAGCTAGAAAATAACTGTTATATCTATATGGAACCAACATCAGTATTTTATTGTTTTTTCCCTATTTAGTTAGGCAAATATTGGTATTTGCTTTCAAGAGGATTTGGCTCTTTTTCTATATAATGAGAACCCCTGTCATTTGTAATGGTTGTTGGAGGATTGAGAAAATAACTCATATTACTATTGTCTATTGGCTGTTTCTTTTTGAGCATTGTGGATGGCTGAATGAAGAATTCTTTTCAAGGATTTAGCTACAAGCTCTTGCATGTCAATACTCATGGACATTGCGATCACTGACAAGGACAAGCTATAAACTGGTCAATATCATATTTTATTTTAGTGTCTATATTGGAATTTCTAGTTCAGAAAAATGTTATTCTACTCTTGGAAACAAAATATTGAAAGGCACTAGAATACTTTGCTAGCTGGAAGCTATCTATGTTAGTAACTTAATAGTTTCATTCTTCATCTTCAGAAATATACATCTGTATTCAATGGCTTAAATCTGGAAAGATCCTTGGTTTTGATCTCATTGACCCCATATGCCCAACAGAATACATAGGCACTGGTTTACTTTTAAAACCAGCTTTAAGATCTTCATTAGAACTCTTATTGGTACAAGGGACAGATCTGGAAATTACCTTATTGTTAGATATCTGTCCCACATCTTCAATTCATATGTTCCATTGATAAAATAAAGGCAGGCGAATTGGGGTATGTTCAGAGGCCTGCAAAACAGTGATCCTAACAGCCTCATACCCATCTCACCTTACCATATACAAGGCTGGGAATGATCCTCAAAGAAAGAGTAAGAAAAACGCTTTAATTTTCCATATTGTTTTGTCTTGTTGAAATCTGTCTTGGTCGAATATTGAACAGGTTGAAAAATAATTTGATATGTTGTGATCAATGCTGTAAAAGACAAATCTGAATGCCATTTGTGACTGTATTCATTTCCAGCTTTGCACACAGAACAATAACAATGCCTACCCTACAGAAAACTCAATCTAAGACCTTCGATGTCTTTACTAATTGGCAGCCCAATGGGTTTACAAACATAAGACCACTATACCACTATTGGTAAACAGTCTCAGTTGTGATGAAACACTTGGGGGTTGGGAATTTATAAGAAATTAGGAATATAGGGAAGCTCCCCTGGATGTGGTATTGATTATCCAAAATGTGGGAGGAGGAAGCCAAGGTGGCAGCGGTGAATCCTTCGAGTTTCATATATTTGTGACCAAGTGAAGACCTTGCACCATTAAGTGACAAATTTTGTGGTAGCAGATCTTTTAGTAGTTTTCTTGAACCTTTTTTCTTGTGTCTACTTCAACTTTTAAGCATGCTTTGGTGGAATTTTAAGCTCCTCTCCTTTCCCTTCACACTGCTTCTATGTTCTTGGCTTACCCTTTTTTGATGAGATAAGTACATAAATACTCAATCTCTGTTTCAGGGCTGGCTATGTGAAGTTTCAAAGGTTTGTGAACATGCAGAGTGTCAATACTCTCTTACACCTTGAGGGACACATTCCTCAAAATTGAATGTAGCTTGTCATTTACTCCAGGGTCAGACTATTGTACCATAGTTTATCCCCAACAAAAAACAATAGTAGTAGGATGCTTTGCAGGTGAAGTTCATTAGAACTGTGGAAAATCTTGTGTTCTTGGCATACTGGTTTTTGATGAGAAGTGCAGAAATGCTCAATCACTATTTCAGGGCTGGCTATGTGAAGTTTCAAAGGTTTGAACATGCATAATGTCAATACTATCTTCCACCTTGAGGGACACATTCCTCAAAATTTAATGTCGATTGTCATTTACTCCAGGGTCAGACTTTTGTACCATAATTTATGTTGAGAATTCAATAGGGCAACGAATATGTTAATTCTCTTAACTTGATAACTGGTTGTGTTACCTTTTTTTTTTAGCTTTGTTCGTTATTATTCCAATGTGAAATACATCAAACAGCGACCAAAACAGTAAGAACAATGACACAGTATATACGCTGCAAGCCAGGGCCAAAATCCCTCCTCTTGAGGGGAAAACCCGTAAATCTCTTCTTTATCTTCCAGATCTTTCAATTTACGAATACCATGACCTATACTCAGCCAAATACCCTCCAAGATCAAGTCTACCATGGCCTCCAGCTGCAATATCTCCGACCTCCCAGTGGATCCTAAAATTCTGCTCCCCAGCGACCGCTGCAACTATTGCTGCTCTTCTAGGAGACTTCGATCTCCCTTTGATAGCCTTCCTCTTGACTTCGCTTGCCTTGACTTGAGTCCTAGGGCTAGTAGGATGCCCTAAGCGACCTTCGCTTGCTTTCCCTTCTCTTCTCCTTCAAAATTGAACCCCGGAAGATCCAGTGCAGAAAACCCTAACTTCGATTTTCCCAGAAGACTAGATAAGGCTCAGAAACTTTGACTTCTTCGACTTCCTCTTGTTCGCACTTCCTTCTTGACTTCTTCTTCTGCTTCTTCGCATAAGAGATGAGTGAGTGATCCAAATGGAGGACGAGTTCCTCTTATATATAGGCTTCTTCAGGGTTGGACATGGCTCTTCATTTAGGCCGACTTGATCTTGGAGGCATTTTGACACTTTAAAGACAATAAATTTTTCTTTACACTTTACAATGTGCCCATAGGGCCTTCAATATATGACAATGACTCTTATACCTAGGACAAACCCTAGAAGCACTCAATGGACTTGAACTATAAAATCAAAGAACTTGAGCATGAAACCCATGCTCCAATAATAATAATAATTTATTTTTCATTTTATATTTGCAAGAATGCATTTCGTACTTATTAAGACCGAACCTAGTTACACATTTTTCAACACTCCCTCTTAACTAGGGAGGTATTCATAAGAGGTACGTGGTCATTCTCAATCTATAGAGATCTCATAAGAAGAGTCGGATTGGTAACCCACCTGTCTAGCATCATATTAACCAACATTGTTACATAGCAGGGCCTTGACTAACAACTCTATCTCTCCACAAATCAGAGCACAATGTTGGCGAGACCAATGATATATATAGACACTATCATCATTGTCTCTCGAGGTATATTACCCACTCGGGTGTTCACAGAGTATGACCTCCCATTGGACTATTCTTATCTTGGGTAGCTAATCCTAAAAAAATATCGGTCCACGACTACTCTTGTCTTGAATGCCCTACCATATTCTCAAAGAGTATCGAATGCTAGATGGTTATCCAATCCTCCATCCTTTCTTCCCAAGTGAAGACAAGAATGTAGTGTCTATCTCTCCCTCTCCATTAGGGAGGACAAATTCACCAAACCAAGCTTGTCCCTTAAGTATACAAGCTTCTTGTTTGGAAGTGATTTCATCAATATGTCAGCTACTTGCTCATCAATGGAGATATACCGTAGCTACAACACACCATTTTGTACTGACTCTTGAATATAGTGGTACTTGTCGTTGATGTGCTTTGTCTTTCCATGGAACACTGGATCCTCAGACAAACAAATACAACTGGTGCTATCACAAAGTATCACTATAGGGTTCATCGGTCCTTTAAACAAGTCGGATAGCAGCTTCCTTAACCAGACTGCTTCTCTGCTTACTTCACATGCTACAACATATTCAGCCTCAACACTACTCAAGGCAACGATGTCTTGCTTTCTGCTCATCCATGAGACCATGGAGGATCCTAAACTGAAACATCCTCCCATAGTGCTTCTTCCATCTTGTTCATTGCCTCCCCATTCAAAATTTGTATACCCAATCAATTGGACATCATTCCTTCTATCATATTTCAGATAGTAGTTGATGGTTCCTCGCAGATATCTCTGAATATGCTTTGCTGCTATCCAATGATCATGCTTCAACTCCACTTGGAATTGACTGAGTACATTTATTGCAAAACATATGTCTGGTCGAGTATTCACCAAGTACATCAATGATCCAACAAGTTGTCTATACCTGGAAGGATTCATAGGGCTTGATTTGGAACTCCTCAGTCTCTTCAAGTTTGTGATCATTGGAGTGGTCATAGGTTTACAGTCCATTATGTTGAACTTCTTTAGAATCTCGATCACATACTTTCCTTCACCTAAATAGATTTCATTCGGTCCTTGCCAGACTTCTAGTCCCAAATAGTAAAGCATTAGCCCAAGATCCTTCATGTCAAATTCTGCTGCCAGTTGCTTCTTACATTCTTCAATTCGAACTTCTACACTTGTCAAGAGAAGATCATCTTACATACAGAAGACTAATTACAGGTTCATTGTTTACAACCTTAATATAGAGGTTCGAGTCAGCAGAACTTTTTGTGAAGCCTATTCTCTGTAGGTATGTATCCATTCTAGCATACCATGACGTTGGTGCTTGCTTGAGGCCATATAATGCTTTCTTCAATCAACAAATATATGCCTTCCTATCTTTGACTTCAAATCCCAAGGGTTGTTCTATATAGACTTTCATCTATGGTGCCATTCAGAAATACAGTCTTGACATCCATTTGGTGGATGTTCCATCCAATCGATGCTGCTAGAGAGACTAATGATCGAATTGTTGTATATCTTGTTGTTGGAGAAAATGTTTCTTCATAGTCAATGCCTTCAAGTTGAGAGAACCCTCTAGCCACAAATCTTGCTTTATACTTATCTATACTTCCATCAGTTGCATGTTGGATCTGTGGTTACTTGGAAGTAACCACATATTTTTCTTCAGGCTTAGGTACGATCTCCCAGACTACATTCTTCGTTATAGATTGAAATTTGATACTCTTCATTAATGGCATCCTTCCATTCACGATGTTCTGCAACCTCTTCAAAGGTGGATGGTTCTGCTTCTATTACTTTTGTCATGTATGCAACATACCCAAAATACTTCTTGGGTCTTGTACTTTCTCTAAATGATCCTTATGTTGCCCAAGACCTTTTGCATCAAGTAGTGTGGATTTCAACCAATTAGGTCTTTTCTTTGTTTCGTGAATGACCATCAGTTGAACATGTTCACTTGGCCCTTTTTCTTCATGGTGTGATCCTTCTCCTTCCTTGTCAACTTCTTCCTTAAATATCAGAAGTTCTTCGTCATCAGAATCTATGGAAAGTTCTTTTGATTTCTTGAATGTTATACTCTCATCAAATATGACATCACGACTAACTTCAATTTGATGTTGATCTCTCATATAGATTCTATAGGCCTTTGATGAGTTACTATACCTAACAAAGTTCCCTTCATACCGAAAGGATCCAACTTCTTTCTTTTGTCCTTTGGTATATGAATATACACAGGACACCCAAAGATTCAAAGATGATCTACAAATGGCTTTTTCCCAGTGGACACTTCTTCCAGAGTCTTGTTATTTAGAGATCTATGAGGACATCATTTTGAATGTAGAGCACTGTCTTGGTTGCTTCTCCCCACAGAAACTTAGGTAGATCTTGATCGTGTAACATTGCTTTTACATTTTCTTCAATGGATCTGTTCTTTCTTTGCGTGACCCCTTTTTGTTTGGGATTGTATGGAACTATTAGCTCTCTCTTAATCCCAAACTCCTTACAGAATGCTATAATTTCTTTAGATGTATATTCTCCTCCATTATCAGAGCTTACTATCTTGATTCTTCTTTCTTTTAGGTTCTCCACTTCAACTTTGAATTCTTGAAATTTTGTAAATACTTCATCCTTGGTTTTCATTAAGTAAACCCAGGTCTTTCTTGAATGATCATCCTATGAATGTGACATAGTCTAGATGGCCTCCAAGTGATTTTGGAGTCATAGGGACACATAAGATCCAAGATTTCTTTCGACCTCGAAGCACTGCTTCCAAATTGGTTCTTGGTATTCTTACCCATGCACATCCCTTGCAGACACCTTCATGATTTTCCTTTAGATTCAAGATTCCATCTACTATGGAAGATAAAGTTGGAAGAATTTTGAAATGTAGATGACCAAACCTTCGTTGCCAAAGTTCACATGGACTAATCTCAGTGTGAACTCGGGCTTGGTTTAGAGGAGTTATTAATCTATAAAGCCTTCCTTCTCAGATACCAATAACTTTAGCTTGATCTATGCTTGAGTCCTTTCCCCAAACAACTACCTTTCCATCAATGAAGGCTACTTTGTCTCCTTTATCTTCTAAACTTGAAATAGAAAGTAAATTTTTATGCAAACTTGGAACAAATAGAATGTTGTTGAGGTGGATGTTGCTTCCATCCTTGAGTTTTATGGAAGTTGATCCAATGCCCTTCACTGGATAACTTTTGTTGTCCCCAAGTTCCACAGAGTAAGCAAATTTTTCTTTTTGATAAGGTCTTCAATTGGTTGGAGTGATCAGTCATGTGTCTTGATGCACCACTATCAATTACCTAGATGTCTATGTCTTGGAATGTACCAGAGAAAGTCGAAAAGAGACCTTCATCTCTTTCATTGATTAACGCCTTCTTTGAAGAGAATAAGAAACTCCATGCTTCCTTGATACCTTTCTTGAGATGGCTTGCAATCTTCTTAATGAACTTCTTCATTGTAGAGGAGATCTTCATGATTCCCTTAGAGAACCAAAGCTCCAATTCCATGTTGAGAATTCAATAAGGCAATGAATATGTTAACTATCTTAACTTGATAATTGTTTGTGTTACCTTTTTTTTTTATAAGCTTTGTTCTTTATTATTCCAATGTGCAATACATCAGACAAGTACCAAAACAATAAGAACAGTGACACAATATAAAGGCTGCAAGCCAGGGCCAAAACCCCTCCTCTTGAGGGGAAAACCCGTAAATATCTTCTTTATTTTTCAGATCTTCAATTGACGAATACTATGACCTAGACTCAGCCAAATACCCTCCAAGATCAAGTCTACCACGGCCTCTAGCTGCGATATCTTCGACCTCCCAGTAGAACCGAAAATTTTGCTCCCCAACAACTGCCGCAACCACTGTTGCTCTTCTAGGATACTTTGATCTCCCTCTGATAGCCTTCCTCTTGACTCCGCTTGCCTTGACTTGAGTCCTAGGGCTAGTAGGATGCCCTAAGCGACCTTCACTTGCCTTCCCTTCTCTTCTCCTTCAAAATCGAACCCTAGAAGATCCAATGCAGAAAACCCTAACTTCGATCTTCCCAGAAGAATAGATAAGCCCTAGAAACTTTGACTTCTTCGACTTCCTCTTCTTCGCACTTCCTTCTTGACTTCTTCTTCTGCTTCTTTGCATAAGAGATGAGTGAGTGAGTGATCCAAATGGAGGATGAGTTCCTCTTATATATAGGCTTCTTCAAGTTTGGACGTGGCTCTTCATTTAGGCCGACTTGAGAGCTCATTAGGCTGACTTGATCTTGGAGGTATTTTGACACTTTAAAGAAAGAATAATTTTTTCTTTACACTTTACAATGTGCCCATAGGGTCTTCAATGTATGACAATGACTCTTATACCTAGGACAAACCCTAGAAACACTCAATGAGTGCTTGACCTATAAAATCAAAGAACTTGAGCATAAAACCCATGCTCCAATAATAATAATAATTTCTTTTTCATTTTATATCTACAAGAATATATTTCATACTTAAGAAGACTGAACCTAGTTACACATTTTTCAACAATTTATCCCTAACAGAAAACCAAAATAGCAGGATGCTTTGCAGATGAAGTTCATTAGAATTGTGGAAATTCTTCTGCGTTCTTGGCATACTGCTTTTTGATGAGATAAGTGCAGAAATGCCCAATATCTATTTCAGGGCTGGCAATGTGAAGTTTCAAAGCTTTGTGAACATGCATAATGTCAATATGCTCTTCCACCTTGAGGGACTCGTTCCTCATAATTTAATGTAGCTTGTCATTTACTCCAGGGTCAGAGTCCAGACTATTGTACCATAGTTTATCCCTAACAGAAAACCATAAGTAGCAGGATGCTTTGCAGGTGAAGTTCATTAAAACTGTGGAAAATCTTCTATGTTCTTGGCATACTGTTTTTTGAAGAGATAAGTGCAGAAATGCCCAATCTCTATTTCAGGGCTGGCTATGTGCAGTTTCAAAGGTTTGTGAACATGCATAGTGTCAATACTCTTTTTGACTTTGAGGGACTCATTCCTCAAAGTTTAATGTAGCTTGTCATTTATTCCAGGGTCACACTATTGTACCATAGTTTATCCCTAGCAGAAAACTAAG
Organism: Pinus taeda; assembly: GCA_000404065.3. Classification (NCBI taxonomy): domain Eukaryota; kingdom Viridiplantae; phylum Streptophyta; class Pinopsida; order Pinales; family Pinaceae; genus Pinus; species Pinus taeda. The sequence continues at coordinate 183,225 of APFE030191465.1, forward strand.
ACTAGCAGGTTGCTTTGCAGGTGAAGTTCATTAGAACTGTGGAAAATCTTCTATGCTCTTGGCATATTGTTTTTTATTAGATAGTGCAGAAATGTCCAATCTCTATTTCAGGGTTGGCTATGTGAAGTTTCAAAGGTTTGTGAACATGCATAGTGTCAATACTCTCTTTCACCTTGAGGGACTCATTCCTCAAAGTTTAATGTAGCTTGTCATTTACACCAGGGTCAGACGATTGTACCATAGTTTATCCCTAACAGAAAACCAAAAGTAGCAGGATGCTTCGCAGGTGAAGTTCATTAGAATTGTGGAAAATCAGACCAGTGCAGCATCTAGTCATGTACCATGCCAAAAAGGTTGTGCTGAAGTTGAATATGACCAGTTGTTACCTTAAATTGTCAATCCATTACAAGATTTTAATAAAAGTTAAAATTATTATAAGTAATAGTCTTGTTCTGCTAAATTTTTGACTTTGATTCGTGTTGCTTGTTGTGGCAGTCCCTTTGATCTATTTTGGTCATTAGTGGATATTGATAACAATTTCATTTCATTTTATTTTCAACAGGTTGATCGTCCTCTGTTCAAATTGTTTGAATCAATCAGGCGATTCATATTTTGCAGCTGTAATAGATCAATGGAAAGAGCACATAGAATACTTTTTCCTTTTATAGTGTCTCTACCTGTAACCATAAGCCTGGGGGCAGTGGTAAGTTTAGTATGCTCACAAGATTTTCTGAATGTGGTTGGTGTTGTTGTTGCTTCTGTACCGGAAGGTCAAGTTGCTCAATCCATAAGATTGGTAAAAGTGGATGTAATGGAAACGTTGGAGTGGATGAAAAAACCCACTTTAAAACATATTTCAAGAGAAATACAGGTAACAGAATCTCAAAACAAAGCAAAGCAGGATATGACTGTGCAAGCTGAAGTTGTAGGCAAGGCTTTATCTGAGCTTTATACGCTCATATTAGAAAAATCAAATGTGACAGTAAATAACTGCATTCCAGTTGGAAAAGCTTTAAAAGAAATGGTAATCAGTGTCAGTCCATGCTTGGATACTTTACTAGACAAGGCCATGGACAATACAGAAGGCTTGTGGGATTGCATTTTATCTGTAATAACTGGAAATATCTCCAAGGACCAGCACGGGGATAGAAAAATGCAGTCAACGTCTTTGGTTGGGGGTTCTTGGATTCTCTTTTTTATTTTTCGTCTATACCTTTCTTGTCGTAGTTTGTATCGGCAGTGTATTTTTCTCATGCCTCCTAATCCAGCAAAGAAGGCAAGCCTTGCAATGGGTGATACATTTACAGCATTTTCAGGCAGTGATTGGATACAAGAGGGGGCCAACCTGATAGGAGGATATTTCTCCTGGATAGGTAAACCGTCTGTTTCTGTTCCTACTATGTTGGTAACTATTTCACAGAGTCTAGAGCAAGATGGGTTCGAAAGAACCTCTGCTCTTTTGTATGTGCTGCATAATATAGCCTTACAGAGGCTCGTTGACCTGAATAGACAACTTAATGCTTTGGCATTTTTACATGATAAAACTCTTAGATTGAAGCATGCAATGGCAGAGGGTGGTGATGATCTGCCTATTCAATGTAAGGAAAGAAAGCGGTTGGAGAAATTGCTTCAAATTTCAAAGCAAGAGGCATCAGCTCTGACTGATTTTATTTTGAAGTATGCATTTTCCATTATAGAGAAGGTTGAACATAAAGCCCGCACTGTTGAGATCGACAACACTAGGCCATGCACATGGAATTCAGTTGTTGGGACGCTGAATGAACATTCCTTAATCACAGCAATTTGGCAGCTTGTATGCAATAATGTGGATGTTTGGTCATGTCATGCCTCTAAGAAAAATATGAAGAAATTTGTTTCAAAATTGCTTGGAAGTTTCTTGTCTATTTTAAAAGGAAACTGCAGTGATGTTAGTTTTCAGTTAATTGAGACACAAACAGAAAATGAACACAAGGCAGTTACAATGGAGGAGACATCTTCACAGCTGCTAAGGAATTCAGTTCTTTATGAGCAACAGGCAAGGATTTACCCTCATGCTTATACACTTCCTAGTTTTCCGATTTGTCTTTCTTTAATGCTTAGTTTCATCTATATTTTCATTTAATTTCTTATACAGATATCTGGCAATGCTCCACAGTTAGCAGATTTTACTGACCCGACTTTCTTTTTCTTTCACCTACTTGATACATTCAAATATAAAAAGAGAATGGTCTATTGTAACTGATTTGTTTTTGTTCACTCTTGTTCATAGTTACTTGCAATTCCAGTTCTTTTGCAGATGTTTAGCAAGGAAAATTTGTCAGAAGATTAGGAAGTCTTTTCCATCGATGTTAAATCATTTTACATTTTTGGGGATCTCCTCTAGTGAGGCAGTTTTTGGCAATTTGCAAGATTTGTCAAGCTTCATGAATATGCTGGAGGAAATTGTGGATGCTAGGGAATTAGAGAGTTCTTTTTATGAAAACATCAAAGAGGAGGAACGTGAATTGGCTACCGTGCCAGTGCCTGAAGTTGCCATGGAGGAAAATCAAGCTACAATGTATGGTAGGGGAACATTTGGAGATTGGATAGATATACTCAACCTATTGTGTTGGCTTCCAAAGGGTTATGTTGGTGTCAAAAGCTTGGCAATGTATGTACACCATATTCTCATGATTGAAAGGTCAGTGTTAATATAACCTCTGTATATTCATTGTCTTTCTTTTTTTTGTTCTGAAAATTTGCGCCTGTTTTGTGAAAAATGCATCTTATATTATATTACTGCATAGATGAGTATGTTAAAATACATCACTAGGTTGGGCTGTGATTATGCAAACTGCTGTTCCAAGCATTGGCAAGGAGTGCCAGCATATCTGCCTTGGCCACAAAATTAAGGAGGTTTTCATTCTCTAAAAATTATAAGCTGGTAGAACAATGTTTTCGGAAACTTAAACACTGACAGAAGAATCCACATTGACTGTGCTTCTGCATCCCCTATTCCATAAATAGGAAATTCCTGTCAACTGGATGTTATGCGAAAGTTCTTTGCCCCACTGTTGATCATCTACCTATCTCCCAAGAGGGGTGCATGTCTGGTACCTGAGTTGGGATTAAGCAATGATTGCCGTCCCACTGAAGAGGGCTGTGGTTGCACTTTTCCAAATGATATGTTTTTGTTAGAAAATAGGGCAGTTTTCACCTCTTTAAAATGTTTATAAATGTTTTAGATGTGAGAAAATACTGTGAACCTCTCATGAACTCTACAAACTTTTTACCCAAGTGCAATGGAGCCTCTTAAAGCAAATAGTTGCTTAATTATATTGGAGATGACTTGCGTTATTAATATATTTAATTGGAAAACAAACTTTCCTGCATCCATTGAGTTTATCTCTGTAATGTGTTTCAGTGTATTCAATGCAATTGTTTAGTTGTTGATGAAATGCTCTTTTTATTGCTTGTTGCTTATGATTTTGTTTGCTTGTCAGATGAATGTTGAATTTTATTAACTTTCATAATTTATGGTCTCTTGTCTATACACTTGCCAATCATGTATCTTTTCAATCAAACATTTGGGTTTTCCAATAAATAATTTAGCTTTCTGATTTCATTTGCTTCTATATTGCCAGGTTTCTGGTGATCACTTTACTCAAGGTTAAACAAATTTCATGCCATGAGCCATTGGCAATACAGAAATATGCTGGTATATGTCAGCCAACAGAATTTCTTGATTTGCTTTTGGCATGTCGGAGAGCACTGAAATCAATCATGTTGTCATACAATGAAGATGAATTTCAAGTTAGAAGATCTTTATTGCCTTTACTTTTTGAAAGCTCCTCTTCTTGCATGTGGCTACTAAGGTCTATAAATATTGTTGCTCGGTGCTTTTCTGAGTGTGCTCTATGGCAGCCTTCCTTGAAAGTTGATTTGTCAGGGGATGTGAATCCTGGGAAGCGTCTTATATTTTCCATACTTGATCATACTTCTGGGACACTCATGGTAATCTGTGAAGACGTGTTTAATATAACTGCAAGATCTCTAATTTGTGACGTTCATTGCACTTCAGATACATGCAGGGTTGTCATATCCAACAATATTTCTCAAAACTTGAACACAGTTCCCATTTCTGAAAATAAAGAGCATGTAGATGTTCAAACACTGATTGATGCTCTAGGCAAGACTTTGAGTTTTGAAGCTAAAAATATAGTTGGTTATTTAAAACAAAGCAGCTTTGAGACAGATATTTGTTTGAATCAGTCAATTAGCACCTTAACAAGCAATTTTGAAAGGATGAGCTATGCAACACAGGTTTTAGATGCATGTAAGCCTTATTGTGGATCATGGATTGGAGTTATTGCATTGACAGGTGCTATGAAAAGCATCATATGGGGGTTAGTTTCTGCCTTAGAGAATCTTGATCAGCAATGCCGCAAGGACAAAACAGGATCATTGAAATGGCGACATGATCTTCTTGTTAAATGGGAGTCTTCTCTTGAAGGTTTCGGGTATTTTATTAACTTGTGCATTAACAAGTTTCTTGTAGGTGATGGCTTGGATGAGGCAGTTACTCTTGAAAGGGATGTTGCTAGTCATCAAAGCAACAAGGCCACATCTAATCAGGTTACAGATGCAGAACTCCTAACAGATTATGGCATAGCAAAAGTGATGGAAATTAAATTTGGGCAAGAGCAGGATAGTGAAATGGAGGAAGAGAAGAATGAAGAGGAACACTCTAAGTTCAATGATCACATGGGTATAACCGATGATGAAGAAGATGATGGTGTTATCGAGAATGATTCTTTTCTGGAGTCTAAGTTGCCATTTCTTCAAAATGACACAGATCTGCATGTTTTTAAGGGCAATGAGCAATGCTCAGACCTTGTGGAAATACCAGATTTGAACAAGTCCTTCTTAGAAAAGTTGTTAAAAGGAGAAAAGCCAGATCAAGCCACTTTACTTGGAGAACTCTTCATGGCATTGGCAGGTGTTGTGAGGCTAAAGCATCTGTCATCTTCTCCCAAGATTATAATGTCAGCACCAAATAGTCTATCAATGTCATTGGCATTCATTAATTTGCAGTTAGAAGCAGCTCAGTGGTTAATACTGGAGGCAACGACAATGATAAGGCATTGTCATGCATTTTCATTGGATTGGCTGGTTGGAATTGTAAGGTTTTTGGAATGCATTGGCAGTTATATACCTTATATGAATCAAGCTGTTCCTCGCATAGTCTATGTCAAGCTGATTAATCTCCACTTGGAAGCAATGGCAACTTTTTGCTTTCTTCCCTGTGGAGAAAATAAAAGTTCAATTTCTCATGAAGTTTATTGCATCAGTGATAATCTCTCTCGCTGCGAGAGCACAGTGGATGATAAATCATCATTTTCCAAATTGGATAGTAACAGTCTCAAGGACTTAAAAGCTGCTGTCCGAAGCTCCTTTGCAATGCTAGTTAGGAAGCCCTTAGAGTTTCATCTATTTCTGGCATTGCAGTCTATAGAGAGAGCCTTGGGAGGAGTTTCGGATGGCCACAATACTGTTTCTGAACTTCATACTGGAAGTCCATATGGTGGAAGAGTGGGCAGGATAGTTGCAGCTGGTGTGGAATGCTTAGATTTAGCCTTGGAATCAGTTTCAGGTATGCCTATTAATTTTATTGTACACAGCTTTCTTATCTTTGTAACAGTAGACAGTACAATACTATTTTTGCAATAAAAAAGTGCTCACAAAAGCAAGCCTCCTGGCCTGTTGTCATGGCAAACTCACGAGAACCCTTGGGAGGAGGAGAATTAAACCTCAACCTTAAATGAGTCCTCTACCTGGAGTAGACTAGGGATCAAAATTCAGCTACTGCATGCATACCTGTAGGTGTATAGGTCCCAGAGCACAAGATAGCCACAGATTAAAGAAATATTCAAATATATACAGTGGGAAAACCCACCAAAACTTGTCATAGAAACCCAAAACCATCAAACCCTAACTCATGTTACATAGCCAAAAATGCAAGGACTGCACTCGGGTGACCTTGTAGAAAAGGGAAGTGCCTAGTGTGTAGGAACGACAAGCAAGAATGGATTCTTCTGAAAAACTCATTATTAAATGCAACTTTTGAAGCCACCAAGGTAGCAAAACCTGTACCAAAATAAGAAGAGGTCATGGCCTCACTCTGTCACATGCACACCCCGTAGATGGAATGGAAACACATTTTAAACACCATCTAGACTTTTGAAATCTCCAAAACATGAAGACAAAAATGGTGCTGACCCCTAAGAACCTTTTGATGCTCTTTCAGTAGATGGAACCAGCTCCAGACCAGGCTGTCAACACCCTAGGCTAGTCTAGCCTAATGGGTCCCCAAAACAACATCTAGAGCTTAGATAGCTACCAGTGTCATCTAGCAGATAAGCAAATCTGCCAGCATCTTTCAGAGCCTCACTGTCAAAGTTGCAGGAAACGTTCCCCCCCGGATCTAATGCCCGAAGCGCGTACCGTACGGATGCGTCCAGGAAGCGTGGTTCCGAAATTCCGAAACGTGTTTCAGACTGATATGGACGCTTCCTGGAAATTTCGGAAGCGTCCATCTGAAACGCGTTTCGGAATCTCTGAAGCGCGTTTCGTACAGCACTTTGGCTGTACGAAGCGCGGTGCTTCGGAGGGCGAATCGTACTGTTCCCATACAGTTTCGTACAAGCTTCTAGAAAGTGCGCCGTGCTGTTTAGAAAATCGATTTTTTTGTTTGTTTGTTTGTTTAAATTTTAGGTGAGTTTGCATATTGGGGGTGGGTCCACCTGGGGTTAGGGTGAGAAATGAAGCCCCCATTCGTTCCTCATTTGCTCACTTTGAGTTTATGAGAGTTGGAGAAGAGAAAAGAGGAGAGGAGAAGAGAAGAGAGTAGAGGAGAGGAGAAGAGAGGAGAAGAGAGGAGAGCTTGGAGGAGTGAAGGAGGAGCTAGGAGGAGGAGGAGCTTGGAGGACTTCATCTACATGAGCTAAAGAGGTAAGGTCAAACCCCAAACTCCCTTATTGTTTTGACATTTTTTTTGTATTTTTCTCCTCCCTCTCCTACTCTTTCCCATTGTTTCTACTTGCTCCTTTACTTGCAGGTTGTCCACCACCTATATCCATATTTTAAGATGGTGTTCTTTTGGCTTCTATTTATTATTCCATTTTTGGTTTTAATGATGGCAAGGGGGAGTAGGAATAGAAGGGAAGGAGCACAAGAGAACAGTGGTCTCAATATGAGTGACCCAATGTATGATGAGGAGGAAGGGTTTGAAGAGGAAGGGGATGATGTTGAAGCTGAAGGGGAAACTGAAACACTAGAGGGGAAAGTTGCATTAACACCTTTGTGGAACTATGTGAGCAAACTTGAAGGGGGAAAGGGTGGTGGAAGCTACAAATTTTTGTGCCCTCATGGTTGTCATGGAGGAAAACCATTTAGTGGTTCATATACCCGTGTGAGGAGGCATCTTTGTGGTGTGCTAGACAGTGATGATAAAAAGGGTCTTGTGGGAATACAAATTTGCCCAAACATTTCATCTGAACAAAGAAGAAAATACATCCAAATAGAGGAGGCTGCACAACAAAAAAACAAGAAACAAAAAACTCATTTTGAATCAAGTGCAACCTCTAAATTTGGTAGCTCATCTCCTCATGGTACTTCTGCAAGCTCTGGAGGTAGAAAAACAAGAGGGGATTTCCTTAATGTTGCTGGGAGGGATGATGTGGATGGAAAGATAGTCCGTTTTCTTTGTGCTTGCGATGTACCATTCAATGTGTTTCGCACTCCCTATTGGCATGAAATGGTAAAGGCCATCAATGAAGCCCCAAAAGGATACAAGGCCCCCAACTATGAGAAAGCTAGAACAATGTTATTAGAAAGAGAAAAAGTTAAGGTTCAAAGAGCTTTGACACGTTTTACAAATGAGTGGGTAGATTCTGGGGTATCCATTGTATCAGATGGGTGGACAAATATTAGAAACCAACATTTGATAAATGTTCTTGGTGTTTCTTCTAGTGGTGCAATATTCATTACATGTCATGACTCCTCCTCCATCAGTGCATGTGCACAAAACATTGCAGTTCTCCTATTGCAATCAATCAAAGATGCTGGTCCGAATAATGTGGTTCAAGTGATCACAGATCATGCAACAAATTGTAAGGCAACAGGAAAAATTATTGAGCGTACTCATCCATACATCTTTTGGTCTGGTTGCCTGGTTCACACATTGAACCTTTTGATGCATGATGTTGTGAAGCACAAAGAATGTGGGTGGATTACTGAGCTTTACAAGAGAGGGAAGCAACTCATTGAATTCATCACAGGGCATACAAGGGTAAACTACTTCTATGGCAGTTGCTCCAAGTTGTAGTTGCTTAAACTTGCAAAGACAAAATTTGCTAGTTATTACCTCACCTTTAGGCGGCTAGTGAAGGTGAGACAAGCTTTAACTAATTTGGTGTGTGCTGAATCATGGGATGAAATTAACACTGACAGAGATGGTGCTAATGCAGTCAAGGACACTGTTCTTGACATTTAATTTTGGTCAGAGGTTAAATATGTTTTGCAATTCACCAAACCAATTTATTACATGATCAAGTTTGGAGATTTAGATCGACTAGTAATTGGGGAGGTGTATGAACAAATGGATAGCATGTTGGGGCAGATTAAAGACATTGTTGAGCCTAGAGATATCAACTTGTACAATTATATTCGTGCAGAGGTGGAAAACCGATGGGAAATGCTAAATGTTCCATTGCATGCATTAGCATATGTTTTGACACCTAAATACTATCATCCATCATGGCTTTCAACACTAGCACCTGGGGGGGAAGCATTTCTCTAATTTATGTTTTTAATTTTTTTGTTAACTAGTGTTTTTTTTGCATGAATTTTTTGAGCGATTCCAGGATGATGATGATCGTGTTGATTTGCCACCCCCACCCCCATCTGGTCCCTTGGTTCCTAGGTTCCATGGTTCAACACCAACAACAGGGGGTTCTTCATCAGTTTCAGTGCCACTGCCACAACATCCATAGGCACCATCTTCTTCATTGCCACCACGTAGAGGCCCGTCGCCACGTTCTCTTCGTGGTGGAAGGAGAAGAGATTAATAGATATATTCACAATTTACTACTTTTGTCATAGATTACTCATTAGACTTGTCGGCTTGTGAATTTGAATTTTGAACCTTTTTTGTCTTGGCGGTGACCAAGTGACATATTTCGTAAACATTATTATTTGAATTTTGGACATGACAAATGTTGACAATTGCTCACTTGCTAGATAAATCATAATATGCTTTATGTTTTATGTTTTATAATATGCTTAAATGTTTTATGTTTTATAATATGCTTAAAAATTTGTTGTATGTTTGTAATTGCTAGAATATAGATGGTTGATGTACATACTAGTAACTACAATGGAATCATGGATGCCATATCTATCTTGATTTATGCAAAAATATGCATGTTTTCATGTCTTCTACAACTAATTTGGTATTTGGGATGTCTGTTTTGAGTATAAATGTAAAAAAATATAAATATATATATAGCAGACGCTTTCGCTTCCTAGATTTTGGAAAATGACGCTTCCGCGTCCCCGCTTCCAAAAAACGTCCTCGTTTCGTCCCTGCTTCGTGCAACATTGCTCATGGTGCTCCCCATAGAATAAACACACTGGGAAAACTCTGTTGATGTTTGTAATAGGTACTTCTACATAGGTTTTGTATTGAATGTTTGGGAAGTCGTCTGAAGTCTTTTTATCCTCGTAATTCACTTTGTTAAAGTTAATTATTAAAGTGAAGAGCCTTTTAGTTTTATGGAGTTGATTAAAGTCTAATAAAGTGTAATTTTACACTAGTGACTTAGATGTAATATCCGTTGTCGATTGGGATTTAATTGTTGATTTTGGGTAGCATTGGATGTGCTCTAGCCTTGAAAATTGGTGGAGAGGCTAAGGCACATGAGATCTCCAAAACTTGGAAATCGTTTGGAGAAATTCCACTCAGATGAGGAGTTATTAAAATAATTAATATTTTTAATGGGTTTCTAAGTTTAAACTTAGGAAAATAAAAATATTAATGTGTATTAATAAAATATGGGTGAGAAAGTTTTAAGTGACGAGGATCAAGCTAGCTCTAATATTAACCGTTGATTAGGGGCCTAATCTCGATCGTTGATTCATCAACAGGAAAAGTATAAGACGAGGCTTGAGGGTTAGTTGGAATTTGGAAATACACCACGTAATCAAAGAATTCAATTTTCTGGGGTGAGGTTTGCTGAGGAAATCGAGTTAGTGATCAAAGTTGCAGTGAGGGGCAATTCAACAATGGATTTTCATCCGAGGTTGAAGAATACATAGCAAAGAGGTAGTGTAGTGCTGGGAGAGACACTGTAGGCCATAAAAGGGTTGACGCAGAGGTCGTAAAGCTGACGCAGAGGACACAGAGGGCTGATGTAGAAGCCGCAGAGGCTGACGCTGGGCCTCAAAGGCAGCGCTGGGGAGATTTTGTGGGGCAGACTGGGAGCAGATTAGCGGATTTTGAGTTGAGAGAGGGTGACGCAGCTCCTGGAGGAGTGACGCAGTTCCATAGTAGTGCTTGGAGCAGCTTTCGCTGTCCAACATAGGGAACAACCAGAGTCGCTGTGGGGTTTGATCATCCATTTGCTGATTTGCTGGAATTTCTGTCTCCAGATAGAGGTACTACTGCCAAGGATATTCTCTGTTGGGTGAGCCATTTCTAGCAGCCTAGTTGTGTTCACGAATCTGCTTAATAATACAAACCCTCTATATGCTGCACTGGTTTTCCCGAATTGGGTTTTCCCGGGGACAGTTGTCCAAAAATAACAGTGCCCCTTGTGTTATTGTCTTAGTTTATTTCAGTGCATGATTTGTATATTTTTGAACGCTGCAATAGTGTTTACTTAGATGTTTATGCAATTAAATAACTTGTTAATGTAAAGAACAAGTAGGAGATTGTAAACCGGTAATTGCAGTAGGGGTTTCTAATGTGTTAGATTCAAGAATTTTCACATTAATCTCAGCCATTGATCTCCATGAGAGATTAGATTTGTGGAGACATAGTCATCAACTCAAAATTATAAAGGAAGGGCAAGGTAGAAGGAAGTGACACATAGAGAATTCATTGTGACAGTTACCCTGTTGCACAGAGAGACAGTGGGTTTGCTCAGTGTGCAAGGTAAGAAGAAACGGAAAGTAGCAACAAGAGAATTAACCTCAGGCAGCCAGTGGAGATTGTATGCAACAGCATGAGGGAGGTCGTTTGATTGGATGCAACAGTGTTAATTTTAGTTAACAATGGTATGTTCTATGTTTAACACAATTACATCAATGTTCTTTAGCAGCGCAATTTCCAATTTCCAATTTAGTATTCCAATAGCAATCACATTAACCATAAATCACATTGACAGTGACTATAGATAGAACACGAATAACAAAAATGCAGAAGACAAGCCAAGACAAGAGGACACCAAAATTATAAAGGAAGGGCAAGGTAGAAGGAAGTGACACATAGAGAATTCATTGTGATAGTTACCTTGTTGCACAGAGAGACAGTGGGCTTGCTCAATGTGCAAGGTAAGAAGAAACAGAAAGTAGCAACAAGAGAATTAACCTCATCCAGTTAGTGGAGACTGTATGCACCAACATGAGCGAGGTCGTTTGATTGGATGCAACAATGTTAATTTTAGTTAACAATGGTATGTTTTATGCTTAGCACAATTACTTCAATGTTCTTTAGCAACCCAATTTCCAATTTAGTATTCCAATAGCAATCACATTAACCATAAATCACATTGACAATGGCTGTAGATAGAACACGAATAACAAAAATGTAGAAGACAAGCCAAGACAAGAGGACACCAAATTTGGTGGATGCCAGGGAAAAACCCCAATATGGGGAAAATCCTTTGATCAGTTCTTCTTATTTTTATATCAAATGTTCAACAGAGAGAGAGAGAGTACAAAGAGTCAAAGTTGACTTGCCAAATCAAAGTCAAAACAACCCTGTGAAATCTGCAGTCAAATTCAACCCTAACCATAAGTCAACGTTGGTCAAAGTAGCAGCAAAATGTCCTTTAAGTAGCTTGGTTGTACCCAGTCAAACCCGGCCTGAACAAGAGGTCAAAGTCAATGCAAAATATTGCCAAAGTCAGCGGTCAAACTTGGTCAAACTCTATCCTGAAGTCTAGTCAACCTATACTTTGTCCCTACAGTCAAAGTGCTTAGAACACGTCGGTTTCTGTGCCAAAGAGTACGGCCTGCCGAAGCAGAAAACTGCCCAAAAGATCGAACTCAAAATCTGCCTGGAAAGTCAAAGTCAAAACTGGTCAAACTGCAAGAAAGACTGAAATTTTCAGCCCTGTAATTTTGTCTGAAATTCTTTCTCCTTGCCACACGTGCGAGAGAAAGAATATGCCCAATAGCTGTACGAACCAATGAGAGAAAGAGAGAGAAGAGTGTGAGAGTGATGATGATGTGTTAAATTTGGCAACTAGGGCCAAACTCCACCTTGGACAACTCATATGATGCAGCTGATATTTTTATTGGATTCCTCTTTCCGAGAGGTGTAGGACTGATCTAAAAATCATCTCATTCTAACATGTACAAATGGAATTATGAATTTGTTTTTTTTATGGACAAATTGTCAAGGCCGACCAACAATCTAATGTAGGCTTAGAAGCCCAAAAGACACGTCTATTCATCCTCACCGTTGCATATAAATAGAAGGTGCATCTACCTCATTTGGACATCATTGATTCTCACAAATATCTCTCTCTCCTCATTTGATTGGGTCGTACAACTTCAGGGCAGCATTCTCTCTATGCAAACGTGCGAAGGACAAACTACGTTTTCACTTTTGGGCGTTGACCGAATTGCAGTTGACTGAGTTTGATTGCGTTTTCCTTGGAGAATTTTTTGTTTGGGCAAGCCACATTTCTGGGCACAGAAATCGAGGCAAGCAGAGCTATTTGACTAGCGTTGGCCGTGGGTTTGACTATCATTTTTGGGATTGTTTTGGGCTGATTCGGATGATTGTTGGAGGGCGAGTTGATTGAGTTTGAACAAGCTGATTTGAAGGAGAAATTCTACCTTGCTGACCAGGGTTGACTTTCTGATTAGGGCTTCCTGTGGATGCTATTTGACTGGACAGATTTGACTTTGATTTGGCAAGTGAATTTTGCATATTATACTTTCTCTCTGTTGAACTTTTGAAGAATAATAAGAAGAATTGATCAAAGGATTTCCCCACATTGGGGTTTGTCCTTGGCATGCGCCACATCTTGTGTCCTCTTGTCTTGGCTTGTCTTCTACTGTTTTATTTATGTTCTATCTGCATTTACTGTCATGTTAATGCGATTGCTAATCTGGAAACTCATATTGGGCTATTAAGAAAATTGAAGTAAATTGCCCTTAAGCATAGAACATACCATTGTTATCTAAAATTAACATGGTATCAGAATTGAGATGAAGACAAAGCCCAAGCAAGAGTGAAAATAGCAATCACTGAGAAGAGAAATCACTGAGATTTGTTGGACAAGGGCAAGAGTCAATGGCCTCCGCATCTTACTTCAAGCCTGATGACAAGCTCAATGATAAGTCTGATTATCATGCATGGAAGATTGCTTTTGATTTGACTTTGGAAGAGCAGGATGTTATGGACTATGTGCAGGGAAAGATTTATGAACCTCCTTCAAATGCACCGGTTGCCATGAAGACAAAGTACGAGAAGGGTGAAGTCAAAGCAAAGAAAATTATCAGGGATTCTATTAGCAAGCATTTGGTTGCATACAACTCTGATTTGAACACATCCAAGGAGATGCATGATAGGTTGGTTGGCATGTTCAAAGCAAGTAATGCAAACCAAGTCCTCTTTCTCAAGAACAAATTGAAGGACATATAGAAGAGGTGAAGATATTCAATCCTACTTCATGAGGATTACCGAGATAAAAAATGATCTTCTTTCGATTGGAGAAGCTATTGTTGATACGGAGCTCACTCTCATTGCCCTTGGAGGACTCCCTCGTGAATGACATGTGTTCAACACTACTCTTCTCAACAACGATAGGATTCCAGGTTTTGAAGAATTGTTGACTAGATGTTCTCAAGGAGAAACAAGGATGATGGAAATGGATATGCCTTCAAATAAGAATGACCCTACTGCATTCTCCGCTCATGCTAAAAAGAAGAACAGTGCAAGTTCAAAGAAGCAATGTCAAGGAAGACTAGGATTCAAAAATGGAAGGGAAGATGCTTCATTTGGAACAAGTTTGGCCGCTATGCTTAGGGGGTGTCCTAATAGAAGGGATACACCCTAAGTTGCACGAAACGGGGAAATGGGTACGAGTTTCCGAAATGGGAAGCGATACGAAACGCGACCTCCCCAAATTTTGGAAACGGAGAAACGCGAATATATATATATATATTTATATATATATATATATATATATATATAATATATATATATTATTGAAATATAATATATGTGCAATCATAAAGCATAAATGATACATTATAATTTACTACACTTAAACACTAAGATTTAATTTACATCACATTTACTCATGAATGATCACATAATGAAAATAAAAATATCGGAATATCCAAAAGCAACCTTTATTATTATATCAAAATCTCAAAATTAGCCTTTATTTATATTAATATATGAGGCTGCAAGTACAATAAAGACTATAAAGCTGCAAGAGAGAGATCCAAATCAGGATTTTCTGCATCCAAATCCCATTCTTTAGAAGGACCACTGTTTGTATTGGGAGTCTCCTCCTACATAGTCGAACGACCTTAGTGCTCTTGATTAAATACACGTTTCATACCCTAGTACCCTACATGATCTTGATTATTGGGAGTTTCCCCTGCATAGAGGGTTTGGTTCTCTTGATTAAATACAAGTTCCATACCCTAGTACATGATCAAATCCAATGGAAACATTGCAATCCCTCAAATCCTGAAATCCTGAAAAACAAATAAGTTTGCTGGATTTTGAGTGAGATCTAAAATTCTACTTTCTCCATATGAAATCCAATGAGGGCAAAACCACTCTGAAACATCTTGAGTCATTTCATGGAAATGTTAAAAATTTAAGTAAAAGGATGAAAATGAAAAATAAAAGAGAATATCACTTTTACTTTAAGAATTTAACATTACCATGAATTGCATATCCCTCAAACTTCCTGATGAATTGCATATCGACACTAGGGCAAAAATTCACTTTTATAACTTTAGACACGCATCTAGAAGCAACAAGAAGTCACTAACATACCCTAAAAGTAAATTAAATAACAAATTAAAAAAAATTAAAAAAAACACAAGTTAATGAGGAAACGTGGGTCGTACGACCCTGAAACGCGTTTCCGGCCATACTGGCCACGTTTCCGTTTTGGGAAACGTGGCAGTACGGCCGGAAATGCGTTTCACGGCCGTACCAAACGCGTTTCCGCGTTTCGTACCCGTTTCCGTATGGAAACGGACCTCTATACCACGTTTCCTGCAACATAGACACCTCATGATGATGACAACCACAACAACAACAATTACAGGGACAACAACAGTCAAAGGAATGGCAGGATTAACAACAAAGGAAAAAAGAATGCTCCCGCTACTCAACATGGAAATGGTTGCCCTCCCAAAAGATCAAGAAACTCTAGGTATGATGAATCTAATGTTGTTGATAACAAGCAAAAATAATTTTATCTCATATTTGCCCTCTCCACTGCCTCTCCTCCAGATACTTAGGGAAATTGGTTGATTGATAGTGGTGCCTCAAGGCACTTCACTAGGTATAAGGAAGCTCTTTCAAATTTGATAGAAAAAGATACAAATTTGGAAATCATTCTTGGAGACAATGCCACCTATGCCGTTAAGGGAGTTGGGAATGCTACTCTTCAATTGAATCAAGGTAACACCATTCATCTATAAGAAGTACTCTATGTACCTGATCTAAAGAAGAACCTGGTATCTATCTTGGCGATGGAGGACAAAGGATTTAAGGTGGCTTTCATTGATGGAAAGGTACGTGTTTGGAAAATAAATTTTAAAGAGGCATTTACTCTTGGATTCAGGGTTGACAACCTATATCAAGTTGGAGGAATTCCACAAGGAGCTATGTCTTGTGATACATCTCTTCAATCTGATTCATGGCACTGAAGGTTTGCTCATCTTCATTATAAAGCCCTACCCGATGTGAAGAAGATGGTAATAGGTATGCTCGAATTTAAAGTAGAACATGAAGGTGTTTTTCAGCGATGTGCCGAAGGAAAACATACAAGGGGACCATTCCCCTCAAGTGATATCAAGACTATCGACATATTGCAATTGATTCATTCTGATCTATCTGTTATGATGCCCGTGAACTCTTTGGGAGGATATTTATATTATGCTATCTTTGTGGATGATTTCTCTCACAAAACTTGGATGTATTCTCATGGTTCCATTCTTTCAAAGCCTTGGTTGAAAATCAAACCGGGAAGAAGATCAGAATCTTGAGGACTGATAATGGAACCAAATATGAATCAAATGAGTTCAATGACTATTATAGAGAAGCTTGCATTAAGAGGGAGACTACTACTGCATATACTCCTGAGCAAATTGGTGTTGTTGAAAGGAAGAATCGTTCTATTATAGAAGCCACTTGTGCCATGCTTCGTGATCAAAGCCTTTCGAAGTTCTTATGGGCGAAAGTTGTAAACACTGCTATGTACGTTCAAAATAGATGTCCTCATCAAGCGTTGGAATCCAAAACTCCTGAAGAAGTTTTCACCAATAAGAGACTTGATGTTTCTCACTCTAGAATTTTTGGCAGTCCCGTATATTTTCATGTGTCCAAAGAAAAGAGAAGCAAATTGGATGCATCTAGGAAGAAAGGAACATTTGTGGGCTACAATGAAACTTCTAAGGCATATATAATCTATGTGCCTGGTCAAAGAGAAGTGGAGATAAGTTACGATGTCACCTTCGATGAAGATGCTACCCTTGGGAAGATTAGTAACCTTCCTATTCCAAGGAAGGACAAAGAAGCAAATTCAGGAAAATGGGGAGAACTGCAGGATGAGACGATGCCCAATGTTGAAGGACGAATGGATCCCATTGATCCACCTCCTCATGAGCCCTCCTCCTCGAAAAAGAGACCCTCATGGCTTAGGGAAACTCTCAAAGATGCCGAGAGACATGTTGCACCAAGGGGGACATTTTGTGAAAGTAAGAGGCCGAATAGGTACCAAGGGTACTTAACTGCCATGAGCACCATTGTTCAATCCGAGCCTTGTACATTCGAAGAAGTTGTGAAGCACCAAGTTTGGAAGGATGCTATGAACGAAGAGTATGAGTCGATTATGAAGATTGATGTCTGGGATGTGGTCCCTAGACCCAAGGAGAAATCTGTTGTCACCTCGAAATGACTCTACAAGATCAAGCATGGAGCTGATGGAAGTGTTGAAAAGTTCAAGGCTAGATTTGTTGCTCAAGGCTTCTCTCAAAAGAAGGTGTGGACTATGATGAGATATTTGCACCTGTTGCCCGATATACCACCATCCTCGAGCTTGGTATGAGAGGATTGACAACTATCTGATGAAGCTGGGTTTTACAAGAAGTGAAGCTGATCCAAACCTTTACTTTAAGGTTGAGAATGACAGACCTCTCATCTTGGTACTTTATGTGGATGTTCTCTTTTTGACAGGTGCAAACCCTCTTATTCATCAATGTAAGAGGGAGTTGGCTTTTGAGTTTGAAATGAAGGTGTTGTAACATTGTTGGTTTTGATAAGTTAGATGTTTGAGATATAAAAAGAAATATGAAAAGATATTGTAAAAAAGGGATATAAGAAAAATACAAAAATAGAAAAAGAGAAAAAGAAAAAAATAGAAAATAATCAAAATCCCAAAGAATAAAGGATGCTAATTTAAATGCCGCTCATTTTATTTTTAATTGTGTTTAATTTATTTTAAGCATGATTAGATTAAACTTAAACTAAAATTATTTGTAAATAAATAACAAGAAGGCCTTTTGTCGTTTTTGGTTAAAATTCTCAAAGTTTTCAGTGGTTGAAGATCTCGAGTGCGGAGATCAACGACTCCACAGCCACTTCGCACCCCCCTATCCCCTTCGATGTTTAATCAATGGGGGAGGGGGGGGGGGGTGGTGCGAGAAAAGGTGGTCTGCCCCAAAACCACCCTCGCCACGTGCCCTCTGCACAACCACTTTGCACTCCCCCACTCCAAAATCACAAGCCACTATGCACCTCCTCACTCTAAAACCACAAACCACCTGCTACGCCTCCCCCCCGAAATCCACCTTTCCACATCTAGCCGACCGTTACACCTTCGCTCCCGCCATTTTCAAACAAAATCTTTTCCACTCCTATTCCGCCACTTGTCACTCCCTCATAGGCTGATTCCGAAACCTGTTAAAATCTTGTTACAAATAAATGCTTCTCCCGTGCCATTTAACAAGTATTACCCAATAAAAAACTTCAACCAACCAAAAGTCCTTTTATTTGTTTTCTTCGAAGCTGACTGGTTGACCATCGTCCCCTACCTTGCCAAACCAAAATTCAAAGATTTGCGACCAGTACCAGGCCAAACAACTGCCCAAGTTATCAGCGAAGATTTGCACACGCTGCTACCTATCATTGAATAAGAAAATCGTTAATTTTCTGGGTAATTGCAGTTTTTTCACCTTTCTTTTTCAATCATGGCTTCTAAAAATAAATCAATGTTATGGAAAACCCCATGTTGCCCCCTACCATTGATTTAGATCATCAACCTTTAGTTGAACAATACTTCAAAATTGCTGAAACCAATTGTGAGTTCGATCTCTACGAACTCCACAACGGGTTAAAACATAAATTCATTAACCAAAGTGATGAAATAATCCTTTGGTAGTCTTCCTTACCCCCGTTCAGCATTCCACAGACCCACCATTTCCCAGATTTTGTTGTATGGTGTCATGATAGGTATATTCCCACTCAAAGAGAAATACTTTCTAAAAACAATGAAGTTCTCTTTACCGTTACTGCTGAGTCAATCAACCAAATGCCGCAGATTCAAAACACTGAACCCTTGCATCCATTTTATCCATAATCCCTCATGGACATTTACAAAAATCTTGAATTTCCCTAGAGAACCTGAATTTTTGAAATCTTCTTACGAGAAGATGTCCAATTACCTAAAACCAACCCACCCTATCAGTCATCTATGTTTCCAGAAATGACCAAGCAGATTATATCCATTGCCTCATGTCTGTTAGGTTATCATTTTGATCAGTGGGTTGATGAGGACTTGATAGGTTTCTTGTCAGTTTTCTCAACAAATGAAAAACGTTCTTTGATTTTCAATTATAGTGGATACTTAGCAGAGTCAATTCATGATCAGTTCATGAAATTACCTGAAGAAGCAGTGTTCAAGTATGCCTCTATTTTAGTATACTTGTTTTTGTATCAGTTAGAGAGGTTCTCTTTTCCCCTACAGAAGATGGACAATCAAGGGAGTCCACACAGTTTTGGAAGTAGACATCATCTACTCAACACAGGTTACTTTCTGCCTTAGACACTGAGAAGGGAAAGATGCAAATAGCCTTTCTAGAGCCCAAAGTCACTCATCCTAGGAGTGCTGATGATTATAATAAGTCTATCTTTACTTTTGATACAAATTTGATTCATCCTATTGACCAGATTGACCTACATGAGCAATCTGGTAAAATGATCTATTTTTCCCTTAAAGTTCAACTATGGCAACATCTAAACTTCAACAGTCATTAGACAATGTCCAATCTTAGTTAAAGTTAGAAAAATTTTCCTCTTTAACAAAAGATACCAAGATTAAATCCTTAGAGGATTTAGTGATAGAGTTGGGATATGATCCCAGATATGTAAAAGCAACAAAAGAACTTATCAAGACTAAAAATGCAGACATAGTTGCTCTAAGAAAATAGCTTAAGCTGCCATCTACAGAAGATCCACAAACTAAAGAGATAGGTCAACTAGAAATGGAGATAGAAAATTTGTTCAAGATCATAATTGAGCAAAATGTGCAAATAGAGAAAATGGAGACTGAAAAGCTTCTAAAGGAAAAAGAACAACAATGAACCCCAACATCTGATAGAACACCAACATCTACATCAACCACTACTTTAGTAGAGGGGACTACATCTACTGATCCAACAACATAGCTGGCAAAGGCTATGGAAGATTTGTCAATTAAGGGGCAAGAGGTTGAAAAACTAAGGAGTCAGCTTAACGATTTACAGGAACAGAAACTATAGATTGATAATGCTTATTTAGCTGAGTTGTAGAATTCATATAAGCTGACACAAAGAATTCAATTCCTAGAAAGCTAATCTGTTATGATTGATACTATCACACAGGCTAGAGAATGTATCTGGATCTAGATAAATGAAGCCATCACTGAGATATGGCCTTCAATTGAAATAATCTTTGAGCAGGATGAACTAGTACAGAGGGCCAAGCAAGTCATAATAGAGATGTAAAGAAAGATTTGAGTTCAAAGCCAGGAAGAGCACATGCATTGATACGGGTTTCGAATTCCAAAATCGAAGATGAATTGGAGGAATATGATATAGAAGACAAGACAACGACCATACTGGAAGTGACAAGGATTCTCACTAAGAAAAATATAATGCTCCAGCTGGAAAATAAGTGCCATAACCTCAAATCAAGTATCCAGAGGTTTCACAGGAAATTTTCAGTTTTACACCAAAAGGGATTGTTTGGATTACAGGGAGTGGCAGATACATTAATTGATTTAGAAGAATATCAAACAAAATTATGTTCAATTGCCAATGATAAATCCAGGTTTGCAAAGATCAAAGGCACAATCACAGGTAAAGTGTTTATAAAAGGCCTTAGTTATGATTTACTCATCAAGCATGAGATAAATCATTTATTTGTGGTAATACCAACTTTTCAAAAATATATTGAGGTAGATGAAACTTTTAGAAGATTAATCAAATCCCAGATTCTAGATGAAGAAAGATGGGAAGAATTATGCAAATTACTGAAGTAATGAGTCAACAACAGTCATCAACAGATTCAACAACAAAATACCAGGTTTATTAGCCACATCAACACCAGAATCCTCGAACCTAGAGACAACAACTTCAACAGTTTCATTTCCCTATATTTATGTACTATTTTTGTAGTAACAAATCTAGATATTTTTCCAATGTATCTAGATATTTTACTTTAGATAATTTGGGAACATTTTGTATAAATAATTCCAAATTTGAATTGTAAAGAGTTGCACCCTTGGGCTAAGTTTATTCGAAGCAGAATTACATGTATCTGAAGTTTTCTAATATCAATAAAAGGATTTTAAATTTGTTTCAAACAACTTGTTATCTCTGTGAGTTTTCCTTGTGTTATTCATTCCATTTTATTAGTTCAACATGTATTTGGTTTTATGAAGAAACCCGAGTAAGATATAAATTGAATATCAGTCTATCTTAAATCTCCTATGAAGTTATAATCAATTACAGAGATTAGTTTATTAGACTATTTGTCTAAACAAACTCCTCTATATCAATTAATTGTCAATTCTTCATGAATTTGGATGCATTTTTGTTGGTTAGTGAACATAGTTTACTAGCATTTGTCTTATGATTATTTTAAATATTCTATCTGAATAATTAAAACTCATATTTTCTCTGAATTCTTCATTCAAAATCTTTTAAGGCTAAATTACTGTTTAGAAGTGAAGAAACAATCCTTTCACTGTGTTGAGAGAAATTGGGACACATTGCTGTTTACATAAGCTTAAAACTTTGGTCTTCCACAAATTTAAAAACAACGAAAATATTTTAGATGCTTTGGCATTACCTAACCTAGAATTATCTCAGAGGACAACAAAAGGACCTAGGACTGATCATTATTTCTTAGGGTTGGAGGTCTGGCAAAAGCTAGATGAGATTTTCCTTTCTCAAGGAAAATACATTTTGAAGCTATTTGAAAGATTTGGGATGGTGGACTGCAAGTCCATGACTACTCTGATGGAACTTAACTTCAAGAAGTTATGCGGAAGTGTTGCTGGGCCCGATTTGGGAAATCCTTATTAGTATCGTCAACTTGTGGGGGCCCTGATGTTCTTGGTGAACTCCTGTCCGGACATATGTTTTGCGATGAATACATTTAGTTAGTTTATGGTCGGGCCTCATCACATACACTGGATTGCTGCCAAGAATCCCTTGAGATATCTCCGGGGCACATTCACCTATGGACTGAGATACACTGTCAGGAATGTGAGGCTCCATGGTTATGTTGATGCTAACTCGAATGGCAGTGTGGTGGATCGTAAGACCACCTCTGGATGTTGCTTCTCTCTAGGTTCTGCTTTGATATCTTGGATGAGCAGGAAGCAGAAGTCGGTTGCTTTGAGTATTGCTGAGGCTGAATACATTGCTGCTAGTATGGTCTCTTGTGAAGTTGTTTAGTTGAGGAAGCTCTTTAGTGAGCTGTTTGGACATGTGTTGGATCAGTGATGCGGGGGAGCG
>APFE030191465.1:218254-236049 GCA_000404065.3 Pinus taeda
AAAGTTGCATTTCCATTGCCCATTGCCTCCTCCCTTTCCCTTGTTGTTTGGCCCATCCTCTCTTGTGACATATTTCCATAATGGATATTTATCATTGTCTTTAACTCCTCTTCCCTCAACATTACTTGCAGCAGACTCTGATGATATTGGGGGAGGAAGGGCATCTCTACACATGACATTCTTGCCCTTCCTTTGCCCCTTAACAGCAGCTGCCTTTGATTGAGCCATGAACACTGTTACGGACTACGGCGTTACCTCAACAACAACCTGTAAAAAAAATGAACAAACTGCTGTCAAAAATTAAAAAATGCAAAAAAAATTTAAAAATGAACAAACTGCTGTAAAAAAATTGTAAACTGTGCATAGGCAGCGTTATGTTATTAGTACTTATAGGCAGGCAGATAAGAAAGAATGAACCTGGTAAATACACCAGCAAGCTGCCAACTTAGAATGTCAAGAACAAAGGTTCATACACAAGAGGAGGATCTTTTCCTCATATTATTTTGCAACAACCAAAGGGAATAGCAATAACATATGAAGCTAGGAACAAGTATATCAATTTCCACATTGGATGGCATGAAGCACCATTGTAAGAAAGTTATTCGGCACATACAAGCATTAGTTTCCAACATAATGGACCACTTAAATTTAACACCAAACATAGTCCAAATGAAAATTTAAATAATTCAACAGACAAAAAGTAAATGTGATTTGTAATAGCATAAGCTGTGAATTTTTCTGAGATAAACCACACATAAATATGATAGCATTATTATGAAAGAACAAACTGTTTTATTGTACCCAATTACTCCCAACATACCAATTGTTCCAAAAAGGTATTAGTTTAGAAGCAACTGTCTTAAGGTGAATATACTCGAGTAGGTAACCCTCTAAAACACAATCAAGATAATTTTGCAATACTCCCCAACTATAAGTCTAGTTAATCTCTTCTAACATTGTTCAGGACCGAAATAATAGTATAAAAATTGCCCTTGAATTCTCAAGCATCATAAGCAAAGAGGTAGGGGCAAAAAATCCCTGCCTAGATTGTAACTAGAGGCCACAATCGATGCATTAGAATTCATATGTCCAAGAATAATTGAAAACAGCAATATCTTCAACCTATAAATACACTTCTAAACATAGTGGAATTGGATGGGGCTCCGGCTAACCCTTCCATCTCCTTGCTGCGACAACTTATTTAACTTCTATAAAACGTATCTTGTTTATTCATTAGCACAAGTGTCAACTTATAACATTACACTATGTATAAGCAAGTACCATACATAGTCCAATACATACAACGCTCTGAGGCAGGCTTCATGGTCTCAGTGCATGGTTATGGTATTTATAACTGTGGTGAACCGTGGTGAACCGTGAAACATACCTGGAGAGCCCGACGCTGGTCACTACAGCCAAGAAATCGCAGTCTCAGCACAGCTCAAACGGAAACCCTTCACTATCGCGCACAGCTCAAACGAGTCAAACCCTTCAATATCGCGCTCAGAACAATCAAACTCAGTTACTCATTCCTTTTTAACCCCGCGGATAGTGAAAATTCGTGACACGAATCCGCCAAAACAGTCAAAATCGTGACACGAAACAGGACTCGTGCCAAAAAACACCGACGCGATTCGAAATTTGCCTGACACGTCATGACACGACGTGGGGAAATCGGACACGACGTGTCCTGACAGAATGACACGTGTCATGACAGAATCGTGTCCGACACGTTGGATTCGCGATTCGTCCGGGGTATACAACGAATCCGGTTTCTTAGTCTCAGACAGTTGCGTGATAGTTACGTGAGTTATCAGAGATGTGGCAATTTACTTGAACTATCTCCTCCAATTAAGAGATTATCTTCAAAAGTTGGGCATTTATGTATGCGATGCTAATTATTTCAGCAAGATTTATGTGATATGTCAATTATCTGTCGATTACTGAGTGATCCTTGCATCGTGCATGGGATGTGCGAATTATCTGTGGGATATGTTTATTATTAACATTATCTCAATCAAATATGTGAATTAGCTCCATCGAATATATGAATTATAAACATCATCTCAGTCATCTCTGCAATATACCGATATTGCGATTAATAATGCTATGAACAGTTCAAATATTACCATATTGTAGTTATAAAATTACTATGTGCAAAGATAAGTTAACATAATTTAAAAATTATATATTTTTACAAGAATTATTTTTAATATATTTTAAATTATATTACATTAATGAAATTAGGGTATTGTTATTTTAAATATTATAAATTAATATAAACTTCTATTTATGGAAAATTATAAATATATTGATATAATATATGATAAAAATGATAAATATATATTAATTATAAATGACTATAAAAGATTTATGTAATTCTAATTATTATATATATATATAATATATATTTTTAAAATTATATACATGAACGAACCTAATGGCAAACCTCATTGAAAAATTCGAACTCGAATCGAACTTATTTGCAATCGAATTCGAATTCGAACCTGAACCATGTGACATTGCTTCTGTCTCATGGAACATTTCGTTGCTTCTGCATATGTGAAGGTTGTTGGGCTTTGATGAGTTGTCATTTCATCTATGGTGTCTATTCTATCAACTATTCACTAGTTGAGTGAGACATTGAAGTATAGAGGAGTGGGTACTTGTTAGCCCTAAATAAGTCATTGTGATATATTTTGTCCTTTAGTGACTTATGCATATGCTTGATGGAATAATTATTATGTATCAATGATGTGATTACTTCATGAGTGGCTTGTGGGTCATATCATGAGGTCATCATTATGAGTAAAACATGAGGAAGTGCTAATAAAATCAATGAATGATTGTATCCCCAATTGTTATGTACATAGAAGTTCCAGTGTTGCGAACATCTCGACAACATCTCGATTTTATCGCAAAATCACGATGTTTTTGGCTAGCCGATGTTTGTCGATTTTTACCGATATTTTGATGGTATATTAAATTTGTTGATGTTTGCCGATTTTTACTAATATTTTCCCTATTTTTACGATTTTTTGGTTTTTAGAACCCTTGCCGATTTTATCCTGATGCCGATGCTCGCAACTTTGCATAGAACCCTTATGTGTCTAATGAGTCCACCCATTTAGAAGTTAATTATCATAATATAAGGAAGCAACATCATTGTATGCTCTAGGACATACCTCCATCTTTGTTGATCATGTGCATATATGTAAATGAATATGAGTTGAATAAGAGCTTCATCACATCCTATGTGTTCCCTTGAGTGCTGTTGAATTTTTCTTTTTGTCTTACAATGACATTTTTTGTTTTTCCTTTGTTTCCATATCTTTCATATAAACTTGCAATGTGGAGTGAAATGGATGTTCCATACCATACTTCATCAATACTCAAATTCCTATGTTGTATTGAATTTAGGGGAGGTGGATATTTGAACTTCACAAAAATTGTAGATATGATGGAGAAGAATCTACCAAACATGGGAGTCAAAATCGTTGTTGCAAATATCCTCCATTACAAAAAGACACTACACACTATTTTGACATGCATTACGTACACAATATTTTTCATGCTTTTATCGAATGAATGAGTGAATATTTTACTTGGAGAATTGGTGCGGTGTATGTGCCAATTTTAAGAAGGAGGACATCCATATGTCCTTAAAACCACAAAGGGACATCTTCCATATCTCTTTGTTTTTGGCAATAAACATCTGGGAGACATTGGGGCAGTCCCCATCTGTCCTTGGGGACTACCCCATATAGTGTCCAAGTCCCCAAGGATGGAGAGACTCAAGGGATGCATTTGCTAAGGGTGGGGATGAGTTCTTATGCAACGTACTAAATAACTATCTATTACTAAACTCCAAAAGATCATTCACACAGTACACCTGCTAAATTTGAACAAAGTTGGTGACCATATACAATCTCGATGACCAATGCTAACTTTTATTCCCAAGTCTAGTGTCGAGTTTTTCGAGTTTCTGTGTCACTTCTAAGTGGTTGTCTTGTTAAGTCATTCCTGAGTCCAGGTCTAACAAGCTTGGTTGAGAGAATAAAGTGCAAGATGAAAGGACAAGCTTAAGCTTGCATATTTCAATCATGCAGAGATATAGAGATTAATATATAATAAATGGAGGATGACATCCTTGTGTCCGTAGGTAAAGAATAAGGCTTGGGAGATTCCATGAGGAGTCTCCAGGGGACAATTTCCACACTTGATGTGATGGATTTATGGTCATTGCTCTTGCAATCACTTCGAATAGATTTGTAACATAAATTAGTTGGTACAAGTACTGATCAAATTCATCTTTAAAAACCTCAAAATTCGAAAGAAGTATCAATTAATAGAATAAAGTAGTTGGCACTGTAAAGTAGTCAATTTATTGCCTAAAAATAAGGGCAAATACAAGCAGATTCTATATCCAGTTGTAAATGCTAAATGGGCTTGCTGATAATGTTTTGATTGATTTGCTGTTGTGTCTGATTATATTAATTATTGATGCCCAAATATCATATGTTATCAAGCATTAATGTTGGATGCTGATGCCAAATTACATATGTTTGATGTTCCTCTGCAGGTCCAAAACGGTTGAAGTTGGTTGCAAAATACAGCTCAAGCTTTGTTGCAGCTTTACTAAATATTCTTTTACACCTCCAAGGACCACATGTTTTCTTTGAAAGTGGTTTGGATCAGTGTCAAGGTGGTGATTATGTCAATCCGGCATTTGTCATTTTAGCATGTGTTGAAATATTATCAAAATTAGCATCAAGGCATGCAGTCTATCCGATGAATGCTAGTCATGTGGCACAATCGTTGGCATTTCCAGCGGTACTTTTTCAACATTTTTGTCAGTTCAAATTCACCCAGTATGTAACACCATGCAAGATGTCTTTGCCACATCAACAAATAGATTGTACGAAAGCGACCATGGCTGTGGAATGCGGTTTTGCTGCGGAGAGTAAAATTTCAGTGGAGTTGTTTGCTACTTGTTGCAAGTTACTTTGTGCTCTTCTAAGACATCGCAAGAGGTATCTTTTATTTTGATTGAGATAACACTTCTGAGACTTCATTTTGTTTGGATTAATATGTAGAATGTTTGTGGGTTAGTGAACTAGCATTTAAAAATTAATAAACAATAGATATTCTTTGTAGTATGCTAGTGCAATTTTTTCCTCCTAGGGTTTTATTCTGGTTAGGGATTCTTAAGCAGTACAGCAAATTTCTTTTATTCACAAGCTATTCAGCCGTTCAGCACAAAGTATAGTTTCCAATATTTACCGTCCACAATACAATAAGTACTTCAACCATTCAAAGATACAGTAGTGTTCAATCGGTCCAAATTCCACTGTTAAATCAGTTCGAATACAGATCCCACTACTCTGGAGTCTGAATTCAACAGGCTTGGCAATTACTACACAGACCTGAACTATACTACGTCAATTTGATCAGCTTCCAATACAGATCCAACTATTCTGGACTCAACAGACTTGACAATTACACAACATACCCGAACTATACTACATTAATCTGATCAGTGAGGAACCCTGTCTATTTCAGAACAAATCCTTGCCTTTCTGTGCGAACTTCTGAGGTGCGACTAAACTCAGAAAGTAGTAGTGGGTGCCTTGTTCCTTGTTCGTTCATCAATTTGCCTCAGAAGAATCCTGCCTCCCAGTTCCACCGAATGATTTCCAATTGTCTCGCTGTTGTTCCTGTCCTTGATGGAGACCCCGAAACTGTCTGAAACGTTCAGGAACCACAGGAGTGGTCTGCCGCCATAAATTTCTGCCACCGATTTGGATTTAGGCCCTTTGGATATATTTGGCCTTCCACTAGTGCCACAGAAAAGATCTTTGCGAAGTATCTCAGGACCCCTGCTTGGAGATTAAGCCCTCGTTTCTCTCAGGATGCTGGTCTTCCTTTTTTATGTGCTTTCAGGCCACTGTAATGCGTATATACTCAACCTTCTATAATTCACATGACCTCAGGTTCTATATTTCTGTTGTTCCCAGAAAAATCCGTCTAATGTATGGTTGATGACCTATTCATAGAATTTGAAGATCTGCCCAGATTCTAGATCTGACAAGAACTCAACCTGCTTCTAGGTGAAGAAAAGACTTTGCTGCTCCAGAGGAAGAGAAACCCTGTGCCAGAACAAATAGAGAGATACAAAATGCAAAGAGATTTATCAACTAGGGTGGAATCTTGCACCACTGAAATTGATTGGGAAGAAAGGGTCTTAAAACCCTCAGAGCTAAGCTAAAGAAGACAGATGAATTGATCCATAATATAATGTGTCATTTGATCTCAACCCTCTTCTATTTATAGATTTTCCATGGCTCCAACAATGTGTGTGTAACCCCTAGTTTAGCCCCAACCAACCCAAACTTTGCCCGATGTTGCCCCAACATAGGGAAAATTGGGTTTTTACCCCTTTAAGAAGACTATAGCTTATGGAGTTTGATAGGCTAAAAGTCCTCCATAAGCCCTCAATTCGGGGAGGACATTACATTCTTATCATTTATGTATGTGGTTTTTGCTATAACTGTTGAAGTTATGTTTTGACTCTTGAATCTCCACTAAACAATATGGGATATAACTATTGTTGGAAATGTAACTAGGTTCGGTCTTCATAATTATCTTTGTACTTGTATCAATATGTATTTCATATAAAAGCAAAAGGAAGAAAAATAATAATAATAATTATTATTATTATTTTATTATTATTATTTTCATTAGTCAAAGCATGTTCTTCATGCTTGTAGGGTTATTTGAGTCAAAAGAAAATTTGTCATGAGTTAAACAAATATACTAGTCAAAGTCCCATTTGGACTTGTATGAAAAATAAAAATTATTTATTGAGCCAAAAAGAGTCGATTTGTCAACCACAGACCAAGTCAGACCTCTTGGACAAGTCAGCCTAAAGAGGCAACCATTCGACCTCCTGGACATGTATAAATATAAGATAGCTCAACCTCATTTGATCATTCGTCATCGCATCGATTTATGTGCCAAGAAGAAGAAGAAGATATTCAGTCGAAGTCAAAGGAGAGAGAAGGTTCAAGGAAGTAAAAGGAGAGAGAAAAGACAAATTTTCTGCCCTAGTTCTGTGAATTTTTCTGAAGTACTGCAGGCCTGAAATTTCAGGGGTCCGAAATTTCAGGAATTGACCAGATTTTATAAGTTTGATCAGCATTGACTTTGACTTATTGAAGAGACTTGAAGGAGGGTTGACTTGGGGTCTTTGTGGCAACCTTGGTCTTTTTTTTTGGGTCTTGGATATTTCACTTTGATCTGATTCTATAAGAAGAGGATTGTTTGGGTTTTCCTCCTTGTAGGGTTTTGCCCTGGCTTGGATCCTACATTTTTGTGTTCTTTGTCTCTTGTGATCTTCATGTTTTGTATTTTTGGTAATTGCTTGATGAAGAAGAAAACAAAAATTTAATAAGCCAACAAATCTTCACAAGTGATTACCAAGTAAGAGAAATATACCTTAATCAACAAGCCTTGTTAGAAATCTAAATTTCTAATTTACTATTTCATTGTTAAAAATACACCAGATGATTTCTGAATGTAATATATATATATATATATATATTATATATTATATAATTAATTGATAAAATTCTTATGATGATTACAAGGCTGAGGTGGTGCTCCCTTTAATAGGAGTTGACCGGCCATGCCTAATCAGAGAGACATATCCCTTCGGATTAATGTCTCTTCATTTAACTAATAAATTGCTAATTAATTGATTATAATTAATCATTTATTAATTTAGATAATATTTAATATTGCTAATAATTTTTATGAATTTAATTCATAACATTGCCTTCCCCTTAAGATGCTTTGTTCTCCCTTAAGATGCTTTGTTCTCAAAGCATAGGTAGGTTTGGGTGTTGATGAAGAAAACGTTCTGATTCCCAAGACGAGTCTTCCTTTGGTAACCTCTTCCATTTGATGAGGTATTCCTTTATTGTCCTGGACTGTAAAACTTTTTCTTGGGTAGCGAGTATACCTTTAGGTTCGAGGACTATTCTTCCTTCTTCATTGATCACTGGTATTTTTGTTTGTGCTATTTGGTTTTGCCCTAATACTCTCTTGAGACTTGATACATGAAAGGTATTATGGATTCGACAATTATCAGGTAACTTTAAGCCATAAGCTACGCTACTTATTTTTTTGATTATCTGATACGACCCATAATATTTAGGTGATAATTTATTTTTCCCTTGCCGTTTTAGTGATAGTTGCTTATAAGGTTGGAGTCTAACAAATACCCAATCTTCCTCCTCGAACTCTCTTTCGGAGAGGTGTTGGTCGGCTTGTTGTTTCATTTGATTACGAGCCATGGTTAGATTTTCTTTTAGTAAGTTGATGATCCTTTGACTTTCTCCTAGGTGGTCTTTAACTGCTGGTACCCTGGAATCAAGGAGTGCAAAGTCTTTCCACTTGGGTGGCTCGTAACCATATAAAGCTTGGAAAGGTGTCATTTTAGCTGAAGTGTGGTACGTGGTATTATACCAACATTCTGCCAGGTGTAGCCACTGAGTCCATCTGTTTTGTTTTTTAGTAACGAAACAACGAAGATATGTTTCAAGCATTTATTAACGATTTCGGTTTGCCCATTTGTTTGGGGGTGATAGGCCGAACTCATGTTGAGGGATATTCCTGCTTGGTGACAAACTTCCTTCCAAAATTTGCCTCTAAACCTTTTATCTCTATCGCTGATGATGACCTTAGGAAAATCGTGTAGTTTGTAAATATTTTTACAAAACACTTAGCGATTTGTTTAGTTGTGTCAGCCTTTTTAATAGCCATAAAGTGGGCATATTTAGTGAGCCTGTTGACTACTACAATATTTTATCCTTTTCGTTAGATGCAGGTAGTCCTTCAATAAAGTCCATCGAAATCTCCTTCCACTTCTGATTTGGAATGTGTAGGGATTGTAGCAATCTTGGAGTTGGAACATTTTCACTCTTGTTCCTTTGACAAAATATCACATTCTACAACATATTTCTGAATTTTCTTGCTCATACCCTTCCAATAGAATGACTGTCGGATGTTGTAGTAAGTCTTGTAGAATCCAACATGTTCGGCTGCAGGCGAATTGTGAGACTCTTTTAGTATTTTCATCTTAAATTTGGATGTGGGTGTTAGGTAAATTCTACCCTTGTACCATAAGATGTCATTCTTCCACTCAAAGTTGGTATATTGACTGATATTCTTAATCATGGAGTCACAATCCTTATCCTTGGCATATTTGGCTCGAATTTCCTCCAACCATTTCGGAACAACTATCATGGCGACACATGCTGTGTGGTCGTTATCCTTACGTGAGAGTGCATCAGCTACAACATTCTCCTTTCCTTTCTTGTGCAATATTTCTAAGTTGAAAGCTGACAACTTCTCCATCCACCTCTGTTGTTCTGTTGATAATGTCTTTTTCTGATGTAAGAACTAAAGACTGTTGTGGTCGGTTCGGATTGAAAATTTACTCCCAAGCAAATATTGGTGCCACTTCGTTAAAGCGTGTATGACGGCGAGCATCTCCTTTTGGTATGTTGATTTTAAGCCTTCTCGTTTATTAAGCTTCCCGCTCTCAAATGCTATAGGGTGGTTGTTTTGCATTAATACGGCTCCAATTTCGAATCCAGAAGCATCACATTCGACTACGAATGGTTTGGAGAGGTCGGGAGTCGCTAGCACTAGTGTGGTTGACATTACGTCCTTTAAATTCTAAAAACACTTGTCTGCTTGGTCATTCCACTGAAAAACATTCTTCTTTAACAAATTGGTCAGGGGTGCTGTCAGATGTGCATAGTTTTTTATAAATATTCTGTAATACCTGGTTAAACCTAAAAATCCTCTTAGCTTGGATACGTTCTTGGGTTTGGGCCATTCTTTGATTGCCTTGATTTTGTTGGGATCCACTTGGACTCTTTCCCTGGATATAATGTGTCCTAGGTATTCAACTTCTTTTTGCCCAAATGTACACTTTGATAACTTGGTGTAAAACTGGTTCTTTTTTAATACAAATAATACTTCTTCCAAATGCTTAAGATGTTTTTTCCACGTTTTACTATAGACTAGAATATCATCGAAGAAAACTAATACAAACTTCCGCAGATAAGTGTGAAAGAGTTCATTCATGGTTGGTTGGAAGGTGGCTGGTGCATTTGTTAATCCAAATGGCATGACCTTGAACTCATAATGCCCTTCATGAGTCCTGAATGCTGTCTTTTCGACATCTTCTAGCTTTACTCGTATTTGGTAGTAGCCTGATCTTAGATCTAATTTGGAAAAGTATTCTACACAGTGTAGTTCGTCTAACATTTCATCAATGAACATAATAATTATCATATTTTAATAGTGATTTTGTTTAAAGCTCTATAATCTATACATAATCGGAAGGATCCATCCTTTCTCCTGACCAATACTACAGGTGCAACGTATGGACTTCTACTTTTCGTAACAATTCCATGCTTTAGCAGGTCTTGTATTAAGCGTTCTATTTCTGTCTTGTGGTGATGGGGATAACGATATGGCTTAACATTTACTGGTGTTGAGTCTGGTTTGACTTTGATAATGTGTTCAATTTGCCTCTCAGGGGGTAACTTCATTGGTAGATCTTGAAAAACCTTCTCTTATTTCTGAATCAAAGATGAAATTTCTGATGGCTAATGAGTCCCTTCTATTGATAATAATTGCAACTGCTGACATTGTGCGACAAATGCTGGTGCCCCCTTGCGAATAAGTTTCTTCATCTATTAAGCGGAGATGACTTGCGTTGGTTGTGCCTAAAACCCGAATAACTTATATTTCCCTCCATCCCATTTGAACTTGATGAACTGCTTTATGTGATTTGCTGAATATGTGCCTAGTGTTCTTAACCATTGTACACTTAAAACGACATCTACTCCTAGAGGAACTATATAAAAACTGGACTCCATTGCGTAGTCGTCGCTTAATTGCAACTTAACCTTATGGCACTTGCCTACTCCATCTATACGTTTTCCATTTGCTACCATAACTTTTAAATCTGCTACTGGGTAATCAAAAATGTTTAGTCTTTTTGCCAACATTGACATCTACGAAGTCGTGTGTACTTCCTGAGTCTACTAAAATGATAACGCTTTTCTTCTTGATGTGACCTTTAAGCTTCAGTGTCTGTGGTTGAGCTATCCCTGTGATGGCTTCTAGGGAAATTCGTGGCATATCTTCTGATTCTGGACTAGGGTTTGCATTTTCTTCATTGTTCTCTTCGTCAGAGCTGTCTTCTGAAGATTCCTCTTCTTGTTCCGCTTCACAGTTGTACAATTTTTGTTTTGCGCATTTGTGTCCTGCGTAATACTTGTCTCCGCACTTCTAGCATTTGCCATCCTTTTTTCTTTTGACACTAGATTGTTGTTTCCCCTCATTTCACAATGTTGGGTGAACATACTTACTAGTATTCGGTTTACTTGCTCTCCCCTTGGAGTAGCTGTTAGTGCTTTCGTTATTGGTATATGGTGCTTTGTGAAGTTTATATTTCTGCTCTATAATTATGGCTGCGTGTCTAGCTTCCTCAATGGTTTTGGGTTTATGCAATTTTAATTCTTCGCTAATGTTATCTTTAAGGCCACAATGATACATTTTTTAACAACTTCTCATCTGAGAACCCTCTCTACCTTACTGCTAAGATTTCCCATTCGTGAGTGTATTCACTCACTGATCCTTTTTGTTTCAGGTGAACAAATCTCTCATAGACATCATCCTCCTCCTTATCATGAAACCTTTTTAGCAGGGCATTTTTAAAGTTTTGCCAATCGAACGAGCAACCCGTACATTTAGATGACCACCACAAAAACCAATCGTACACTTCTACTTCTAAGTAGTTAGATGCAGTTATGACTCTTTCTTGCTCGCCGAGTGGAGGGTTGCTAAAAAAATCGCATCCATCTTATTTACCCATAGGAAGGTGCCCTTATAGTTCTTACTATCATACTTGGGTAATTCATTTTTAATTTTAAGATGGTTCCTCTCAAAACTTTTAGTATAATATTGGCTTCCTTTGAAGTGAATTTGTGATATTTGCTGCTTCTTATGCCCTAGGAACTCATGCTCTAGAGAAGTTTCACCTTTTGGAATCTTAGGACTCTATGTCGCTGAAGGTTGATCAGTCCCTCCGAAATGCTGACTCATCAAGTTTTTTAGGTAAGAGATATCACTGGCCATTTGGTCCTGCTTACCAACTGAGTTCTCGACGTTATCCAAGCGTTTATTTAGCTTGTTGATGTCCGCTTGAATTTTTCCATATCGTCATTGTTGTTGGCCGCCATTTTATTTCTTTTTTTTCCTTGAAGACCCAATTTTCTATTTATATTTATATTTTATTTATATATATATATATAGATATATATTAATTAAAATATATTTAATTAATAAACTATAATTACATAGCTATAAATTATATGTTATATATATATTATAACTATAAATTATATATTATATAATTTTAATTAAATTAAACGTAATGCCAAAGTTCAAACGACGACTCGCTTGACCCGTCACAACTGTTGACCGTCAGTAACAGGCCACGGTTGCTGACGAGGCTTTGACCTTTGATGCCGCTTAAGCTTGTTCCACGGGAAACGACGTCGGGAATTGTGGACGCACAATGGCTTGGTCTTCCACGCCGTGGAGCAAACCCGTGATGTATTGACTACGCACTGTGTTGCCAATGGTGGTTGCATTGGAATGTAATGTACGCAGTGGGGATGTGGGGTGTGGGATGGCAGGTGATAGGGAATAAAACCGATAGGGAGCAACAAAAAAAATGTGAGCAGTGGAATAGGAAAACGTGGAGTCTAACACAGGGGAAGGAGAGAGAAGGCAGAAGCCGACAGTGTCGTCGCCCCGCAGGGAATGTGGTTGCTACGGGTTGCCACCAGAGGATTATGGCTCTAATACGACTGTTAGAAATCTAAATTTCTAATTTGCTATTTGACTATTAAAAATACACCAGATGATTTTTGAATGTAATATATATATATATATATATAATTGATAAGATTCAAATGATCCTTTTTGCTTTAGGTGAATGAATCTCTCATAGACATCATCCTCATCCTTGTCATGAAACCTTTTTAGTAGGGCATTTTTAAAGTTTTGCAAATTGAACGAGCAACTCGTACATTTAGATGACCACCACAAAAACCAATCATACGCTTCTATTTCTAGGTAGTTGGGTGCAGTCACTCTTTCTTGCTTGCCGAGTGGAGGGTTTGCTAAAAAAATTGCGTCCATCTTATTTACCCATAGGACGGTGCCCTTATAGTTCTTACCATCATACTTGGGTAACTCATTTTTTCATTTTAAGATGGTTCCTCTCGGAACTTTTAGTATAATATTGGCTTCCTTCGAAGTGAATTTGTGATATTCGCTGCTTCTCATGCCTCAGGAACTCATGCTCTGGAGAAGTTTCACCTTTTGGAGTCTTGGGACTTTGTGTCGCTGAAGATGGATCAGTCCCTTCGAAATGCTGGCTCATCAAGTTTTTTAAGTAAGAGATATCATTGGCCATTTGGTCTTGCTTACTAACTGAGTTCTCGACGTTATCCAGGCATTTATTTAGGTTGCTGATGTCCTCTTGAATTTTTTTCATATCGTCATTGTTGTTGGCCGCCATTTTATTTCGTTTTTTCTTGAAGATTCAATTTTATTTTTTTATTTTTATCTATATATTATATATATAATATATATATATATATATATATATATATATATATTTAATTAAAATATATTAATTAATTAAATTATAATTAACAGTAATATAATATCTATATAATTATGAGTTATATATATATATATATATATAACTATAAATTATAAATTATATAATTTTAATTAAATTAAACGTAATGCCAAAGTTCAAATGATGACTCGCTCGACTCGTCACGACCGTTGATCGTCAATAACAGGCCACGGTTGCTGACGGGGCTCTGACCTCAGACGCCGCTTAAGCTTGTTCCACAGGAAAAGATGCCGGGATCTATGGACGCGTAGTGGCTTGGTCTTCCATGCTGTGGAGTAGGCCCATGATGTATTGACTGTGCACTGTGTTGCCAACAGTGGTTGCAGCGGAATGTAATGTATGCGGTGGGGATGTGGGGTGTGGGACACCAGGGAATAAAACCGACAGGGAGCAGCGAAAAAAATGTGAGCAGCGGAATAGGAAAACGTGGAGTCGAACGCAGGGAAGGAGAGAGAAGGTGGAGGCTGACAGGGTCGTCGCCCCGTAGGGAGCTTGGTTGCTACGGGTTGCCACCAGAGGATTATGGCTCTAATACCATTGTTAGAAATCTAAATTTCCAATTTGCTATTTGACTGTTAAAAATACACTAAATGATTTCTGAATGTAATATATATATATATATATATAATATATATATATATATATATATATAATTGATAAAATTCGAATGATATTTAACAGGTTGAGGCGGTGCTCTTTAATAGGAGTTGACTAGCCATGCCTAATCAGAGAGACATGTCCCCTTGGGACTAATATCTTTTCATTTACGTTTAAATTGTTAATTAATTGATTATAATTATTCATTTATTATTTAGATAATATTTAAAATTTTAATATTTTAATAATTTTTATGAATTTAAATTCATAACAAGCCTCTTGATTTCTCAACATGGTATCAGAGCTAAGGTGAAGAAAGGCAATTTGAAGATCACATCTTGTTGGCATAGTTAAATACACTCTTGCAGCAGCTAGACTTGAAGATCATCATCCTTATAACAGCCTCGTCTCCTTTGACAAGTAAGTACTCTTTCATTCTCCATATCAAATTCTCCTAGCCAAATGACATATCTCTGTGACATATACTCTCTCCAAATCCGAAATTAAAGCTTCTACAGGGAGTCTGTACTATTATTACCATCCGAAATTCATCCCAAGGCAGAAGGTATCAAGGTTACTTTATGGGTTGTGGGAATGCTTACTAAGCAAAACTTATCTATAAAGGAAGGGCTATATCCTTGCTTGATTCTGGAATAGACAACCAGGAGGTCTTGTACTATAGCCAAATAAGGATCAAAGTTTACTCACTATGTTGTGCTGATAGTTAAGGGCTAGAAAGGAGAACACTGAAGTTTTTGGTAACCATAAACAGAGGCACACACTGATACAAAACTTCTGTGGCATATTATATCTCAACGCAAGTTTCTATGGAGAAATAACAAATTTCAGTGACATGACATATCTTTGTAAATAAAGGACGAAATTCAGATCTCCGTTGTCGACAAAACATTTGGCATAGGTTCCTGAGGCACACATATCTGAGTCTCTATGAAGATTTATGAAGTGAGTTTCCTGTACTAATACGAATTTTAGAGGCACCTTCTCCTATGGTAATACAGGTTTCAGAAGCACTCAAATCATCATCTCTACAGTCTACAAAATTTGGCTGATATGAACTCTGTGTAATCTCTCAAGAAAAGAAAACACCCTGTTTACCACTACGTGTCAATACCCTTAGCAGTAAACACGCTTTTCTTCGCAAAGGGTAGCGCTTGATTGACGTGTCCGTGCCATTTGACAGTCATCGTCGACCTTATCATATTATGTTGTAAACCCAGTCTGCATGTGTGAATTGTAAATAATCTTAGCAGAGCTGAGTCATGTATAAAAATTGCCTAGGTGGACCTAATTTTCTAGTGATAATATACGTTCCGGAAGGTTTTTTGTCTCACCGATCCATGATCAGCAGAGTTTTCTTTCAGCCTAACCCCAAAGCTGGAATGAGTTTTGTCATTAGAATCTTAGGAGAATCCTAGTGTGTTGATCTGCTAGATTATAGTTGTGTCGCAGAACTGGGTGGTCTATGAGGGTCTATGTCAAATTGGTTTTCCTCCTTGAGATGTAAAATTGTAAAAGTCATGATGTAAAGTGTCTTGAGGGTTAGAAAATGTTTTAATCCCCTCATAAGTCCTAAGTCCTAGGTCCTCGGTGATTTTTCCAAAGGCTACAGTTGAGATCCATTTAAAAATAACAAATAAAATTGAAAAAAAATAAAAAATAAAATAAAATTAAATATATAAAAATAATTAAAAAATAATAAAAATAAAATAATAATAAAAATAATTTAAAAAAATTATAAAAAAATTAAGAAGTCAAATTTTTGAGTAAATAAATGCAGAATCCTCAATGTTTAATAATTGAATGCATTAAAAACTTCGAAACGTGAATAAAAGATATCTTAATCCTCATCGACGGTCGAGATCGTTTTGACATGGATCACTCGAACTAGCCGTTGGGATTTTCTCCTTTAAATAGGTTGCTAGAGGTCATTTGAGATCAGATTTGATCGTAGAGTCTGGTGCTAAAGAAAGCTCTCTTGTAGTCATTTTTTGTGCAATAAAGAAAAACTTTGGGGTTAAAAATCTTGCTGGTGTTACTCTTCTGAAAGCGCTGTAAGATGATTTATTTTTCTGCATAATTTTATTTTCAGCGATTGATTTTAGCTTGATTTAGGCACAGGTATCTTGTCTGATCTCTAGGGTTTGAATGATAGTTTAGATTCTGAAATATAATGGCAGGTATCTCCATTTGATCTGGATTTCACTATCATTTTTTCCCTCTATGTTAATGGTTGATTTTAAGCTGTGCAGGAAATCTTAGTTTTCAGTTTACTGAGCGTTAGGGGAAGTTCTCGGCTGAACCAGCCAACTCCCGGATTGCGTTTTCTGAAAGAGCCCAGATAGTTTTAATCCTGAGCTTATCATCTGAAATTTTTTATGAATGCATGCAAGGTTTTCTGAAGTATCTCACATTTAATTTAAATTCTAAAAATATTACTGTGGATTATTGACAAATCTGGCTGCTTAAGAGTCGAAAATCTGTAAATGTTGTAATTATTTAGCTGATTTAGGGTTTTAGTTTCATTTTCTTCACATATTATTTTTGGGTGTTTGTCTTTCCATTACAGGTTGCAGGGTTTTCTGGAGATTTCCGAGGGTTTATCCAAGCTGTTTTGCTGTTCGAGGGTTTCAAATTCAGTCCCGGAAATTTTGGTGCGATTTTCTGAGCTTTTGGGTTTCCATGTTGGTGGCTGAGAAGTTAATTTTGTTTTGAGAGGCAAATTGTGTTCATATCCATGCACCTGAGTGTGATTGTTTACATTTTTCTTTAAAGTTTAATTGCTGGATCATCGTTAAGGCGTTGTGCATTTGTTGAGAATCTTACATCGCTTGGGTTATTTGATGGAAAACGATTGTTAATGAGTTCATATTTCTGCAGCATTTGATAAATAATCGTTTAATCATTTATTTCATAAGGCACTGGTCTATCATTTTAATAAAATCAATTAAGTGCTTGTTTCCCTTCGTGTCTCCCAACTCAACTAGTCCCCAGTTGGTCATCCATTTTCCCATAGGGTCTACCCCCCTTAGCCAGGGGAGACAGGCTTAAACGGAGAGATCGGGGATCAGGGTGACAGCCCTCGGTCTGAGTTGTCGTGACAATCTGTGCGACAACATTTTTTGGCGCCGTTGCCGGGGACATTTTATTCTCGGCGTTTCAACGACAATCATCCTTCTCATTTCTTATCTTTTCATCTGGCCCGACAATGCCAACATTTTTTGGCGCCGTTGCCGGGATACTTTATTCTCGGTGTTTCAACGACTTTTTATCATTCATCATTATTTCTTCTTTCTTATTTTCTATGTTGCCAGGAAACGTGGGTGCGGGGACGGGGACGGGGACGGGGACGGCATTTTTGGAAACTGGGTGCGTGGGT
>APFE030191467.1:0-12701 GCA_000404065.3 Pinus taeda
TACTATCATGGTCAAAAGTATTGTTGGCACGTATATCTTTTGCAATATGAATCATAGTGAATAAATAGTTAAGAAAACCCTTAGTGGATGAAGTTCATGGTGGAAAAGGCCTAGCATGAATAACTTGAACCACAGGTATACAATGGAAACCTTAAAAACATAATTATTCATCATACATAGTTGTCTCATGCATCATTATTCAATCATCCTCCTAGACAAATATTGCACAATAAGCTATACACATATGCTAAGAGAATTAGACAATATAAAAGGTAAGGAGAAACATACAATACATCCTATGTAATGGAATCTGACAAGAGAAATTGAAATAATGCCACTTGGAAAATCGAACCCCTCCACCAAACCTAGAATTGAATTCCTTTAGTTCACCCTTGAGATGAAAGTTCTTTCCATGGATCAACTACCTCTCTTGATCCCATGAATGGGTATTTAATACCCTCCTTTGTGATATGGTTTCATTTAGCAGTGTCCCACCTTTAGGTGGATATTTTTATCCATTTCCTTAGGCTAATCATGGAAAAGCTTACCTTTTTCTCCTCCGAGTTCTTTTCCCCATAAAATATTTCCTTTCTCTCCTCCAACATTTTTATGTTTATCTTGCTCGCCCTTCTCTCCTGCAAGGATTTTCCCGTAAAAACTTGCCTCTCTCTCCTCCAAGGGTTTTATGTTAAACTTACCATATTTTTTCCCACTAAGAAACTAATCATATCTAGAATTTTATCTAGAAGTATTATCATCGAAGAATTATCCATTCCCATTAACCAATGAAATTTTATTTGGCAAGAATCTCATCTCTTGGTGTCTCATTTTCCAAGTGGTTAATTTATATTTATTTATTAATAATAAAGTATTTACTTTAATTATAACATCTTGGACCTAGCCATTCTTAACTTAGGTTAATAGAGTGTTACATACAACGAGGGGTGTTACATACTCCCCCACTTAAATTTACATTGTCCTTGGTGTATTACTTCATCTTACAATTTCTTTCCTCATTCACGGGTCATTGTTTCTACATTTATAGGTTCCTCTGGCCTTGCCACCTAAATCAAATCTTCTTATATATTGTTTACAAAGGAGTTCTACATGAAATCTCCTTTTATTGCTACCGTGACATTTGTTTCGATCAAACTCTATAGATATTTCCCGATGTAGAAACGCATTTTTGGTACTACTATTTGAGTAAATATGGGTTAATGTTTCCTGCCATTTAACTATGATCACTTATTTTCATTATAACAGGAAGAAAATGCATGCTCTTTTAATACATTGGTGTTCTTGTCAAACACTTGCTTTTTTTAGCCCCCTACATTAGTCTTAATAAGTCAACTAGCATATTTCATCACTCAACATGTTAACAATATTATATTAGGTTAGCTCAAAACGTAACCATGAAAACATTAACTCATATGTAGGTATCAATCGTAGAGCACATGATATCATCATAGACCACAATCATAAATCTCATGCATACTAATCTAAAATAAAATACAGATAGTTATCCTTTAATAAATCCTTAGCTTCCACCATTGTCTTGCCTATGCATGCACTTTGGATTGGTTTCCACACTAGGAAATCGCCCATTATCTTCTCCTCACCTACAACCTTTCCTCACATAGCAGTTTCTGTAAAAACTAAAAAAATAATATAATTAATACAATTCAATTTACTGTTCATAATAATATTTATCCTTGTTACATACCAACCTAGCACAATACTACCAACTACCTATTATTCTCCAATTGATTGATGAAGTGGAATTTTAGGTTCAATGAATAGACTTTATTACTACATTCCAAATCAAGTCTTATGCATGCATTACAACTCAGAGGAACAAATCAGTCATGGGCATTCCACATGATATGATTATGCATAAATATTTAACTGCCTTGCTAACTCAAGACAACCATTAATGCAAATGTTATCATAAATATACTATAGCTAGCATTGCCCTATATCATGATCATAGTCGAAAGTATTACTGACACATATACCTTATGCAATATGAATCGTAGTGAATAAATAGTTAATATGACCCTTAGTGGATGAAATTCATGGTGAAAAAGGCCTAGCATGAATAACTTGAACCACCAGCTATACCATAGAAACCTTAAAAACATAATTATTTGTCATACATAGTTGTTTCATGCATCATTATTCAATCATCCTCCTACACAAAGGTCACACATGCAAATATACACATATGCTGAGAGAATTCGACAATATAAAACGTAAGGAGAAACATACAATACATCCCATGCAATGGAATCTGACAAGAGAAATTGAAATAATGTCACTTGGAAAATCGAATCCCTCCCCACAACCTAGAACTGACTTCCTTCAGTTCACCCCCGAGACAAAAGTTCGTTCCATGGATCAACTGCCTCTCTTGATCCCTTCAATGGATATTTAATAACCTATTCCATGATATGGTTTCCTTTAGCAGTGTCCCACCTTTAGGTGCACATTTTTGTCCACTTCCCTAGGCTAATCATGGAAAATATTGTCTTTCTCTCCCACGGGGTTTTTCCCATAAAACCTTTCCATTCTCTCCTCCAACGCTTGTATCTTTATCTTACTCGCCCTTCTCCACTACAAGGATTTTCTCGTAAAATCTTGCTTCTCTCTCCTCCAAGGATTTTATGTTAAACTTACCATATCTTTCCCGCTAAGAAACCTAATGGATATTTATACCCCAATCCATTAATCTTATCTAGACTTTTATCTAGTAGTCTTATCATGAAAGAATTATCCATTCCCATTCACCAATGAAATTTCATTTGGCAAGAATCTCATCTCTCAGTGTCTCATTTTCCAAGTGATTAATTTATCTTCATTTATTTAATAATAAATTATTTACTTTCGTTATCACACCTTGGACATAGCCTTTCTTAACTTAGGTTAAAGAGCGTTACATACAACGAAGGGGTGTTACATACTTCCCCACTTAAATTTACAACGTCCTCGGTGTATTGCTTCATCTTACAATTAATTTCCTCATTCATAGGCCAATGTTTCTACATTTGTAGGTTCCTCTAGCCTTGCCACCTAAATTAGATCTTCTAATATATTTCTTACAAAGGAGTTATACCGGAAATCTCGTTTTATTTCTACCATGACATTTGTTTTAATCAAATTTTGTGAGAGATTTTCCGATGCAGAAACTCATTTTTGGTACTACTATTTGAGTAAATATGGGATTATGTTTCCCACCATTTAGCTATGATCACTTATTTTCATTACAATAGGAAGAAAATGCATGCTCTTCCAATACATTGGTGTTCTTGTTGAACACTTACTTCTTTCAATCTCCCTACATTAGTCTTAATGAGTCAACTAGCATATTTGACCACTCAACATGTGTAATAGTATAACATCAGGTTAGCTCATAAAATAATCATCAAAACATTAACTCATATGTAGCCATCAATCATAAAGCATATTATATCATCATAGACCACAATCATAAATCTCATGCATACTAAACTAAAATAAAATACATATAGTTATCCTTTAATAAATCCTTAGCTTCCACCATTGTCTTGCCTATGCACGCACTCTAGATTGGTTGCCACACTAGGAAATCACCCATTACCTTCTCCTCAACCATGTGTACATAAAAATGTACACGTCATATATTATGTAATACATGCATCCACTATTTGTACGACATGTACACCATACCACATGTGCAATGTGTACAAAGTACTTAATGTCCATAGCATCATCCGCATGAAATATACATGATCCACATGTTTAAAAAAAGTGTTAGTATTCTTATTATAACATCAATTTACTAATAAAAATGCATTTATATATTCACACTACCTTTAATCAAACCATGCTTGGTTTATTGATTGGAGAATTAAGAAATCCATGGATCTATTAATTTTTGCAACCATAACATAACTGAATAATTCTTTGTCAAAGTATTCAAGCTCTTTTATTTTGCAAATATTTTTCATGTATCTTGTGGTTGTAGGAAAGATTTTGTAATATCATAACATAGAGTAAATCATGCATAGTACATATAGTTAAGCCATCTAATTTCCGGTTTCCTCTTCTTACCACTAGTCCCAACACTTTGTTGGCCATGATTAATTTAGTATATATACCAATATAATCAGTATGCATGTACCTACATGTATACATGAATCATAAGTGAAGGTTACAATGTTTTCAATTCCACACCCTCTAAGTTTTTAGGCACTATGTGTACCAGGATGTGATCATATGGCA
Source organism: Pinus taeda (assembly GCA_000404065.3). Classification (NCBI taxonomy): domain Eukaryota; kingdom Viridiplantae; phylum Streptophyta; class Pinopsida; order Pinales; family Pinaceae; genus Pinus; species Pinus taeda. The sequence continues at coordinate 4,261 of APFE030191467.1, forward strand.
TTTACATGTTAACACCTCATTTAAACGTTAAACCACCCATGGAAAGAAGAGAATATAACTCTTTTATCAATTATCAAATTCATTAACATGAATTCTTGCATAGTTTAAGCAATACTTGTTATGTTGTCCTACTCAGAACCAAACAACGCTATTAACACAATTTAAAAGACAAATTTCTTCCAGATTGTTGGATACGAAATAGTGGTACAAAATGTACATTTCATATCATATGGTTGTCCATTTATTTCAATAGATTGCTAGATACCCAATATCTTTGTGCAAAACAATCTTGGTTACCATTGACACTTAGCCATCATCTTCTTAATTTAGCAACAAGTTGTTCCATGATTTGTTATCCCCTTTCTTCCTTGTCTAGAACATTTTATATGTTCCATTTTACTTTATGCATGCATTCTTCTACTACCAACCTAAGATCCTTTGATTATCATAAGTTGTATTAATGTTAAAACTTCTGGTTTACTAAAGATTGGTTTATTAATTTGCACCAGACATTTTCTGAATCTAGTGTATAATTCCTATCAGTCACTAGGCTGGTCTAAGTTTCTCTAAGGCATAAAGAACCACCATATATAATATGCAAGTATACCTTATTCATATAAAGTAGAAGCACACTGATCATTTTCACCTTATTATTTTTCCCAAGAAGTACATTTGTAAGATCTTTAATCATTCTACTGGAAGCATGTTTTTGAAAGGTCCTTATTTGTGAGATATTGATAGAACCCCATCTATATTAGGATGGATATGTACATTAAGGTTGTGGAGTTTGAGGTTGCACACTTAAATTTACAGATTTGTTTACACATTAGAATTTGAGTGAGTCTTGGAGATTGTGCTCTTAATCTTAATATTGTCTTTTTTCTATTAACCGAGAAGCACCATGAGTTTCTCTTACACTCCCATTATGTATTTATAATAGAGGTACTTTTGGTGGTAGTCCAATTAACCTTCTTATTAGATTCATAATTTATTAATGTATGATGTCTCCTCCAACATGCATACAATGAGTTGTACTACATATGTGCATTTCCTTCACAACTTTGACCCTAGTTCCATCTAGATTGGAATATAATTTGTGCTTCTATCTAGTTTAGTTATAATTATTGAGATATTTCTTTACTCAATGAAACCTGTAGGTTCCAAGCTATGCATGCCCAATTAATTATGTATATTGCTATTGAATATCTGAATAATACCCTTGTAAGGCTTAATTCCCTCCAATAGTGTATATTTGGAGCATTTTCCTACTAAGGGTGAATTAAATGATTCATCCATTGGAAAAACCATATAAAAAATGAATTGGATCTCTACATGTATATGCATCAATCAACACCACAATATTAAATTGAAAGAAAATAATAAAATTACATAGTCTGATACTTCATACCACGATCTCACTTTCATGAGTAAAATCTTTAGAATTTGTTCTAGGATGGAACACACTTAATTAAACATCAATTTCTATAGATTTCTATAGTCTCTATTTATGTACTTTTTATTTTAATCTTTTTTCATGTTGACCATAATCTATGACTTTTATCTTTTTTATTTGCCATTTACCTCATAAGAGTTCAATATTTATTCCCTTAAGATCTCTTATAAGTATAATATTCATTCTATTAAGATATGTTCTTCCTTATATTATGCATACATCATTGTGTATCTCATAATTTAATTTTAATATGAGTAATGTAATATGGTGATGGTGTGGTAGAAGAGACCTATTGGTACACAATTAAACATAGTATTCAACTTTCTTTCTCCATCATTACTCCATTCAAAACATACATTTGTATGAATAAACCATGATGACCACATCACTAGAATTCCTCATCCAAAATTTTAATACAATAATCAGAGCTTACAATTTGTTCATTCATCAAGCTCATCTATGAACATTAAATCAAGTTCTATCATGCACAAGTATTTTAAACCACTTTTAAATCATGGTATAGGGTCTTTGTTCCCTCCAAGAGAATTCACACTAACTTAAGGTTTGGAGAACATATAATGAAATAAAAAATTAATTTCCATATAATTCCCAAAACTTAATAAGTAGGAAAAATAGAACAATGGCCGATTTGTCCAATTCTACTTATTAAAATTTTTCAATATGTTAATTTTTTTTATTCTTTGTATTACTCAAAATTCCACCAAATCACTACAAGGTTCTACATTATATACCCACATTGTAGAATTATTTATTCCCATCTAACTTTTCTCGTTTCCTTCTCTCCACAATGCTACTATAGCTATCCACCATGGTGTATGAACTACCATACTTAGACTTAATAAATTTAAGTTTAAGTGCAAGGATTAAGTCCAACTTGTTTAAACTGAAGTGTCTTCGAACAACTGAAAGAGTATACCGATTATTGTAATTTGGATTACAATAAAATAATTCTTCATAATGGGTTTATTGAAGAGTGATGAGAATATATAGTCTAGAAGAATATGATCTATGTGATCGCTAATATATACATCGATGTCATTTTCCTATGTAAAATGATCCCACTAGATTGAGCCATAAAATATAACAACATGTGATAGTATATAAATGCCATATATGTTCACTCTGAACTACAAATATTCACAATGAGTTATTGAGCAAGAAATACGAATCACAAAGTGTTAAGAAGAGTGAGCCACATGTTTCCATTTAATACATGCGTGTAGCTATTTTGAGGATATCCATGCCATACTGAATCCATGCCACAAGAAGTGTGCCATCTCCTTACAAAGATAGGGCAACCAAAACGGGCCACAGTAGTTGTCTATTGAGTCACACTATGTGATGTGATAGCAATATAACTTGAGCATTGTCACTTTAATTCAAACGTTCTTGTGCATTACAAAGCCTTCTAATCAGTTGAATTTCATAGATCGACCTACAGATGTGAGTCTAAGACCTCAGAGTAAGAGGAGGAATCGTTGAAGTATGGAGAATGAACTTATAAGAGGGAATGCAACCTAAAAGAAATGAGAATTTCTAGCTTGCAAGTTACAATATCTAAGCCTTAGGCAGAAAATCAAATAAAAATGTGTTCCATCAAACAAAGCACCATACATTGTATGTAAGTATATGCATGTAATCATGCCATGCAAAATAAGAAAGGTTGAACACATAATGAAATCACGCAACTTCAAGGAGGTAATTAACAAAAGGTATGAACTATGCATTAAAACAAACAACTGATAATTTAATTATTCCACTTTTGGTTTTATGCACCTCCAGGTTGCCTCTTTGCCAAACAATCCTTGAAACCTGAATAGATTTTATGCTTCACATTCCGGGAAAACTTCTTTGGAACTCCACAAGCTTCTTCTTTCAACCCTTATTTTCCCTCCTACATCAAACATACTTCCCTCCTTTCAATTCCAAGATAGCGCATTCGCTTTGAGAGAGTTTATTAAACATTCACACCTTAATCATCTTGGAGGAGCCCTATCAAGACCATTGATCACATGTCTATGATCAACGGAGATGCTAGATATCATTAGGTGGAATCACAGCCCATGACCTATAGATTCTCAATTGACTTATTGTACCATCATTGACAAATTTAGCTTTTACGTTAGGTTACCTCCTTTGAGTGCACTATCTTGGTGGATCAGCCTTTGTTGGCTTAACTTCCCATGGAAAAAAAAATTGCATCCAATTTTTTGGCTTTCCTGCATACATCTGATCATGGTTTGTCAATATATCTCTAAGGAAGCTACACTCAACACTGTCTCATTCCTATAAGGTACAACCCGTAACACCCAAGGTCGATAAACACAAACCCCATCATGTAATTACTAAGTCACTATTTAAAACAACCTTAACACCCTCAAATATGTGTTGCCTTTATCCATAATGCAATGGTTCAATAGAGTTATCTAAACAACTGCATAACCATTATCCAACAGTTATGTCCCTTTTGGAAACATCTCTAGCTCAATGGATAAAGTGAGAAAACTGAGTCATATTGAAAAAAAAAATCAGTCTTACTGATCCAATCTCGAGCAGCAAGGAAAAAATATAGCTACGAGTGTTGTGAAAGGGAAAAACCTCATCCAACAAACTGATTTTAAAGGAACTCAAACATCTTCGGATCAATGGCTAAAGCAAAAGATCGACACTACGGATCGAAAGGAAACTCAACAGTCCTCAACAAGATTTTCATCACTGTTACAATTGGGAAGGTGTTGTTGCTTTAAATGTAGCCATAAAACATGCTTCTAAATTTTCATAATCGGGCATGACTTAGAGCTCAAAGGCTCAAAATTTTGTTACAAACCCATGAGTTGTAAAAGCAAGAATCCAATTCTATGGTAATTAATAAAGTGTCCCTCATGCTTTATTCTCATTCCTTTGATGGTCAAACCAAGTGTTTTTCTCAATGCTGACAATGCAAGAGGCAACTAAAAGGAGGATCTCACAAGGGTACTACCTTTTTTTAATATGAAAGGTTGTACTGGGTTGCACAACCAAGCTCACATAGAAGTTCTTAGATGATTATGCAAAAAGCCTTACCCAATGGAACTACTTATGTTGAAAAGTGTTGGGTAAGGTACCTACCCGAAGAAGGTTTAATGATGATTGCATTTATTGATATGCACATATAACTATACTAACTTCCACTGATAGATAAAACATGAATGTACATTGACACTTTTGTTGCATGCATTTTATCGGAAGCTGTGTAGTTCATAGGGAACCGAGCTATAAAGGTTCCACAACTTAGCTAACCACTATGTGAAAGATATTGACTATTTTTCACAATAACCCTTGTAGCCAATGATACTCCCTGAGGTTCTGCTCTTCATTTTATTTTATGAACATGTTATTGTAGGTGCATGTGGGTTCAAAGTTATTTAAACCCTTTGAACATTACAAAAGTCCTACATATGTTTTTGACCAAGTGAGGTGATTACCATTCCCACCTCATTTTTCCATCATCATTTCCCTGTTCTAACGACCACCTAATTCATTTTTCTTTTTGACCTTTTGACTCTGTCTTCCTCTTTATTTATAAGGTGTATTTATTAAAAAAAAACACCATATAATCTTTCTAGCGTTAGCTTGGATTTTAGGTTTGTCAATAATGAATTATTGTGAGTGATACTATCTTCCTTTGAAGACATTGATTATGATGTGAGAGAACCCATTCTTAAACTTTACAATGATGATTCAACCTTGCATAAGTTGATAAATATGAACTTTACAATGTTAGTAAAACCTTTTATTAGTACCTTTGTATTGGTATTTCAATGACTTTGTATGATCTTTAAACATAGTGTATTATAGTATGACCTTCATTGCAATGTTTTAATCTATATTCCTTCGTATAACACTGTTATGAAACTAGCGCACAAAAAGATAGAAAAGATAGATCAATACCTTAGAAATTACACAAACGAATGATCCTTTGATGATTCAAATGAAAAAACCTCCTTTGTATATATAGGAGTCTAAGGGGTCACAATACAACCAAGCAGACCTAAAAATAATAATATAAAGGCACAAATGTAACAATACAGGGACTATATGGGGCACAGTAATAAAAATATGTGGACAGTAGGGGCACAACAATATTACTAAGGGATACAACTATAATATTAATGGGGGCATCACTAGTATTATAGGGACCTAACATGACCCTCTCCTTTAAAAAAGTGTTTTCCTCAACGCTTGAGTAGTTCTGGATGCTTCTGTATAAAGTTCTCATCCTCCCATGTGGAATCTTTAGCGGATAAGTTCTTCCACTTGATGAGATACTTTGAAATGGATTGATTTTGTAGTTTTCGAGTTCTTGTTTCTATGACTTCTTCCGGTTCCAATATAATTTTTCCTTTCTCATCAAGTTCTAGCAATATAGCTTGAACTGGGAGCTTGTCGCCTATAACCTTATTTAAACATGAAACATGGAAAACTAGGTGGACTTGAAAAGCTACGGGAAGCTCCAATTTGTATGCTATAGTACCAATCTTTTTCAGCACCTTCTACAGACCATAATACTTTGGTCACAATTGTTTTATCCTTTTTAGCTTGCTTGAGGGACATTTTTTTATATGGTTGTAACCATAGGAATACCCAATCACCTACATAAAAACTTCTTTCACTGTGATGTTGACCTACCTGTTGTTTCATTCTATTCTGCGCCAACATGAGGTTATACTTTAAGAGTTGGAGAACTTGTTGTTGATGCTCGATGTGATGTTCCACTGCTTGAGTTTTAGAATCTTCTCTTAAATATGATGTGATGGATGGTGGCTGATATCCATAAAGTTCCATAAATGGGGTTATTTTTGTTACAGTATGGAAGGAAGTGTTATACCACCATCTAGCCAGAGGCAACCATTTGACCCATTGTGTCTATTTATTAGATAAAAAGGAATGAAGATATCATTCCAAACATTTGTTTACTATCTCCATTTGCCCATAAGATTGAGGATGATAAGATGAGCTATGAGCTAACTGAGTACCAAGATAGGAAAATAATTTTGTCCAATTTTTTTTTGTAAAAATGGGATCTCTGTCACTTACAATAATCTTTGGGTTTCCATGTAGCTTTTGAATTATTTCCATAAATTCCATAGAAACTGTACCAGCTTTAAATGGATGTGATAATGCACAAAAGTGTGCATACTTGGTAAGTCTATCAACTACCACCATGATGACACTCTTTCCCTCATACTTGGGTAAACCTATGACAAAATCCATTGAAACCTCCTCCCAACATTGGCTTGGAATAGATAAAGGTTGTAATAGACTTGGTGTCTTAATTGTTGCAATTATACTCACTTTTTGTCACTTGCAAATCAAATTATCTCTTGATTAAATCACCATGTATAAACATATCACATCTAGCTGGCTCAAAATGAAACCATCATAAATTAAAATCATAAATCACATGTAACCATTGTAAAACAACATCATAGATCACATGCATAATTAAACCAAAATAAAATACTTATATTTCAAAAGGTTATTTGCTTCTTCCTCTATCCTTTATCCTTTCTGAACACACACTGAGTTGGTTTCCAAACCTGGAAAGCACCTAATGCCTTCTTTATAAGAAACAAGGGAATCTAAAGACTAAACCACCTCCTCCCTCAATATCAACAAAAAGGGTATCCTAAGACTATACCACCTCAACCCTTAATAGCAACAAGGGTATCTTGAGACTAAACTACCTCAACCTTCAATAGCAACAACAAGGTTATCCCACGACTAAACTATCTCAACCCTTAATATCAGCAACAAGGGTATCCCAAGACTAAACTGGCTAAAATATCAATAGAAATAAGGGTATCTTGAGACTAAACCACCTCAACTCTTAATACCAAAAACAAGGGAATCGAGAGACTAAACCACCTCAGCTCTCAATAGCAACTAAAAGGGCCAAGATAGTCCCATGCATTCCTGTCCCATCACACTATAAAACACTTACACATAGACAATGTACAAAACAACACATACAGTGACACCTAGTGTATAATTCCACACATACACCAACACCCAGTGTACAACACAACACATACATCTACATCCAATTTACAATACAACACATACACCTACACGTAATGTAAAATGCAACACATATACGTACACACTGTACAATACCATGAATGCACATGTCATGATAGAATGCCTATATAATACATGTAACATTTTACCAAATATACACAACACAACATGTACGATGTGTACACAATACCACATGTAGTCAACTCCACCTACACACCATATACATAGCATCTAATGTACAGAATGCCATATGCACAATGTGTAAAGAACACCCCATGTATAAAGCACCACCTATATAATGTGTACACATCACCACATGCACACAACACCACATGTACAAACTTTACATGACATCACATGCACACATCACCACATGTACAACATGAACACAAGACCACATGTACATAACACCAAATGTACAACATTCACACAGAAACACATATGCAACATGTACACACCACTATATGTACACAGTACTACATATGCCATATGTACAGACCATCATTTGTATATAGTACCATATATACAGGAAGCACACTATACCACATGTACGCAACACCACGGGTACAACATGTACAACATATACAGAACAACAGTACTGCACATCCTCAGACCACATTGTCGTTACCAAGAAATCTTGATTCTTGCATATTTACACTATCTAATGCTTGTCCTAGCATGCCGCAAAACACAGTTTTTTCATTGCATTGATGTATACTTTGGCATTACCTATGATAGGATAATCACATAATATCAACTCATATACACATGCTACTAACCTCATAGATCTGTCAGAGATACTTTTCCCTCTTAACACCAGGAGTTTCTTCATGTCATTCACCTACATAAGCAATCATTCCTCCACAACAATGATCCCTGACAGCCCTGTCAGCCAACGACATATATA
>APFE030191470.1:0-15395 GCA_000404065.3 Pinus taeda
TCAGCCTGTCAAGTGCCTGATCGTTGTTCACTATCAACAATCAGATCTGAACTTGATACATGTACTGGGGTAAAGTGTCAATGAAGTGAGGGTTTCAAAAGCTTCACGGAGATCGACTGAAGCAGCGTTTATCTACTAACGCTGATGTAAAACAAGAGCGTGTTCGAAGGCTACCTGGCGTATCTTCAGACTCCGTCTAAGACTTATGAAACAACACGTCAATGAGAAAACGATAAGTTTGTTCTCCCCAGCGGAGTCACCAATATGTTAGCGTTTGAGATTTCACCTAGGCTGAGATAGACAAACCTCAAAGCTACATCAAACCATTTCACCTCGTAGCTAGCCCTACGAGGTATGAGAAGGCTCTCTCGGGTCAAACTCGATGGATTTTTCGATAGGATGAGTTGACCAATTAGAAACACTGATTTTAGGCTAGTAAACTGATAAGGAGGGTTGATTTAAAGTTTTTTGGGTTTTTGGTGGCAATTGAAGGGAGTGCAATTCAGGGTGCGGGGATTGAGCTCAGTTTTTGCAGGTGGCTCTTTGGGGCAAGGTAGGAGTTTATGCTGATGCCTTTAGCCTTAATCTGAGATGGATGATCAGGGATGATAGAGAAGGAGCTAAAGAGGGCAAACAACCATTCGAATCCTCTCTAGACAGTAGAAAACATTAATTTTGAACAAACTAAAAAGCTGAGCATATCAAAGCATGTATTCAAACTTTACCACTTCATCTGTCCAAATAGAAGCAAAAGAGAGATGTAGAATACATAAAAAAACTTACAAGAACATGTAGAGAACACACCATCAACACTACAATCCACAAGAATCCACAAGGATGTCTGCAAACCCCTGGCCTTCTTCCTCTTGAAATTGCAAAGATAGATGTACAATATACAATGAAAGCTTTCTCCCACAAGAGTCCAACCTTCCAACCTCTCAAAATGACTAAGAAAACACATAATATAGGCAAGCTAACCTCTTCCCTTGCCTCTAGGGGTCAAGCTCATCCTTCTAGGAGCAGTTTGAAATAATTCCAAACTAAGCACTAGATAATAGGCAGCTCAACAACTTGCCTCTATTACTTAGCTAACTGATTCATGCATTAATTATTCACTTTTTACATCAAGGAAGCTTCTAGAAGAGTAAAGAGAGGTAAAATCTATCAAAGTGCCATGAAAATATTACATTTATCCATCATCTACAAGTGAAAATAATGGTCAACCATAGTCAAAACAGTGTTTTTTCACAAAAAAGGTCAATTTTGGCAAAGCTGGCTCTCACTGCCGCGCCACCTGGCTCTCACTGCTGCACCTCTTTGCAGAAACTTTTGAGTGGGTTCCATTGGTCCAAATCAGGTTCAAGATGGCTCATTGGAAAGCTTGGTCTGTCTACTTTCCATCCCAAGTGGAATTTCTGAATTTGGAGTTGTTTTGCCTCCTCAAAAACCATTTTTCCCAAGGTCACTTTCTGCAACTCAAAAAGTGGGCAGAAAGTCATTTTTTTGATGTATTTTGAGTTTTTGGAGGCTCAAATCTCAAAATCAGGCTTCTCCCAAGTATTGGTAATTTTTCTCTTTGCATGCCCTTTCCAAAAATGCCAAGTTTTCAGAATTCTGAGTAGTCCTCCAAAATAGCCGCGCTTGGAACGCGGCGCTTGAAATGGCCAAAACCTGTAAATTGCACAAAAAATTCACAAATGACAAAATTTTCTCCAAATTTCTTGAAATTTGGGCTGGGAGTCCCCAATCAAGTACCATGCTCAGCCAAAGAGGCTTTGGCCAAAATTTGGAGTGGATTGGGCATTTTCTTTCGTTTTTGTGTTTTGGCCAACCGTCCTTGGAGCACCTTCGTTCTCGCCGGTATTTTTGACATTTCTCTCAAATCATGACACCTGTCTAAAAAGTGAAAGAGGTTTTTCTTCTTTGGCATGTTATGGACAAAAAAATCTCTCAGTTTCCCAAAATTCATCTCTGACTGCTCTGAAACATCATTTGAGTGAAACTTGCCCCGATGTGTGAAACAAGGAATTTGGTCGAAATGAAGCAGAATGAAGGGGATAGGGGGCTTCTAAATTCTTGGGGAAATTTTTGGGAGTGGGGAGGGATGTTAGGAAGTAGGGGAAAGTGGAATCTCAGAGATTGAGTGAGGGGAAGGGGTCCAAAAGGGCAAATCACAGGCCCCAAACCTAGAAAATTGCCAAGTTGTAGCTAGAAACTAGGGTTTGTGCAAAAAATGAGGATTTTGGGGAATCTGAGTGTTGGGAAGTGTATGATATGGTACTTTAAGGATAGGGGAAGGTGTATGAACATCAGGAAACAAGTTTTGCCATTGATTTGACCATCCGAGAGAAATTGGCTTCATAACCCTAGGAGAGGGAAATGAACTTGCCAAGGCACAACTGAAGCATGAACAAGACGTAAAATGACTCATTAGACACTGACATGATAATGACAACCCTATGAATGATGATAGACTCAGCTAAATGATGACATAGACCGCCATTTGGACAACTTTAGAAGGAGTGAAAGCAAACCCTAGACCTAATGCCTTAGTGACCAAATTTTGCTTGAAGACTCACTGAAATGACAAAATTTGACCTTGACACTTCAAAATAACTTTGTAAGAGCATATTTGATCACTGGAGGAAGGATGGAAAGACTGACACTAACACGACACACAATCTTACCATACACTTTCACAATGATTTGGAAAGGGGTAGAAGAAGGAATACGAGGCTCTGTTAGTCTACTCCAATCAAAGGAAATGACCTCAGTACTTAAAGGGGTTCCTTGGAAATGGGTGAAATGCTCCCTTGTGTAGAAGAATATGAAGTAACAAGAAGAACTTAAGTAGTATAAATTTCACTCTCTAGCGATAATGGGATTGAATGAATATGGAATCGATTGGACCACTTGATCAACCAATGGTTCATGAACCCGAGTGATATGTGTTTCGCTCTCAAATGGAAGAATCTGATTGATTGTACTTGGAATTAGATCAATCACTTTGTCAACTAACAATAGGCTGGGAGGAAGTTTACAGTAACCAGTTGGAAGTTGTTGCTGTGAAATAGTAGGTTTTTCCAACAATTTTGAGGCTTCATCCATATGAGGGAAAATGTGACTATGATGAATCCATTTATATAACCTACAAGGAAACCAAACTCTACCCTTTTCCCCAAGAACCTGACAATCCCTAGTCAATGGATCAATAGTATGTTGATAAGATTTTTAGACCACTCTTCTAACACCTTTGGTATATCATGACAATCAATAAGAAGGTGGTCACCCTTACAAAGTTTGCAAGGGAATTTGAGCTTGTGGTTTCTTTTGGACGGTTCCTCAACATTTTCCATACTCAAAGATGGTTGGTTGACTTCTTTCTTACCTTCCTTCTTTTCCTTCTTCTTCCCTTCCTTCTTCTTCTTAGCCACCTGGTTACTAGCATCAAGGCTTTTACCAAGCGAAGAAGAAGAAAGGAAGGAAATCATTTCAGGTGAAGAAGGTAAAGGGTTAACCAATGGTTAGCATTGTTGATAAAAAGAACTTGGTTGAGGTGGTATAGTTTAAGTATTTGGGACTAAAGAAGTTGAAAACAACCACACCAATAAACCTATCGTAAATCTAGGAAGCGACAATGTAGCCATATACGGAGGACCGACATTTCCAAAGTTAGGAAATGGACTAGCATTCTCGTTAACATGGATTCCTTGATCAGTGATTTCCAAAATTGTTGCCATTAGAATAAACTCAAATAAGTTTTATTAAGAATTTAAATAATATTCGAAATCCACACCTAACATCTATAAAAAGTAAAAACAAGAAAATAACACATGCTAATAAATCTAAGGATTCAAACCATGCAAACAACATTTTCACAGTGAAATCACTAGTGTGTGATGAAATCCAACATTGTAGAGATCAATGTGAAAAGTGAATAAAGATAAAGAGGGTGGAATGAGTTATGTTGACAATCTGCTTAATGAGCATGATCTAGTGCAAGTAACTTCACTTATGCCATCTTGAGTAAAGAATACCCTCCAAAAAGGTCAAAGTGAGTCTAGAAAACATCTGTTCTAAGTACAATAGAGACTTCCCCTTCGTTGTCACCTTGGTTAATAGCCCTAACATTATGGTCTCTAAGGTTACCACTTATAGTAATTTAACCTGGGGGAACAGTTGCAGATCATAGTACATGCAAGGGCAGAGTAACAAAGCTCAATCCCCTTGAAAGTTCCTCACCATGGTTAATCTAATGTTTACCTTCAACTGATTCCTGCTTACCTTTCGACAATGTTTTTAATATGTGTAAATCACTCTAATGTAACCAATAAAGTGGGGTCTATCACTCCACTGAGTCCTATATGATCTCTTGCTTAACTCCTTTGTTATGGGAGCTTCCCAGAGCCAAACTGTAAGAAATGGATTTACTCTCTATCACAAGATTCTACTGTTTATTTGCAGCTTTGGAAAGTTAACTCACTTCCCTATTCCAAAGCCCTACAGCCTGATCTAATGTAGGTGGAAAGAACCCTAAAACAATGAAAATTCTAATTGATTTTATTAATGTTTTTTTTTTTTTTGAAGTCATTAGTTAATCATTGGGTAAATGAATGTGAAACTGATGGTGTTATGACTTTAATCAAAACTTTAATGCAATCAAGCATGATATTGTGATCTTTTCATTTCGATGAATTCTAGCAAAATTAAGAAGAGAGGTTCTTCTTTAAAATATGAATCCGGAATGCACCACTTCTAATTTTCTAATGCAATTCAAAGCCTTACGTGCCAAACCATGCAATGTAATCTATGCATAATTTGCTTGAAAACTATGCAAATGTAATCTATGCACAATTTCCGTTCATGTTATGGAAATGAGAATTCTAACTACGCGAATGTAATCTATGCAAGAGAATTATTCAAGATAAACACAAGATGATTCCAAATTAGTGAAAGAACAACAAGACTATTCCTTCACAAATGTAACTAAATAAGGTGAAAATTCCAAAGATAAAAAGTGATTACACTCAAAAGCAATTAACACTTAGACATAATTCAACCCCCCCTGGTGATTCAGGGGAAATTTCTTTTGAAAAAATGAAAGCAAAAACATGCAAAAATTGTCAAGAAACTGAGACAAACCTCTCAGTAACGACCAAAGGAAATAAAATTAATAATTTCTCAAAAATAAAATTTAAAACACCCAATCCAATTGGGCAGAGACTCTATAGACTATAAATAAGCTTAAGAAATAGTAAAAACAAAAAATTTGGATTTAAATAAGAGAATCCCTAAATTTTAATTTTTTTTACAGGGTGGCGCAAGCAATCAGTTTGATTTAGTGCACATACGCACAGTGCACCACAGAAAAATGCGTAAATTTGCGCTTTGTTAATATAGGAAAATTGTGCAGAGCTAAAAAATTAAAAATTAAAAATTAAAAAAAGGTCTCAAACCAAAAATTTCAATTCTTAAAAGGGTTTAAATGTGTCAAAGGTGACAAGAAGACACAATGGAGAACTCTCATTCCCTAGTGGAGTCGCCATTATGTTAGGCGGACAAATCACTTCTGCGGACAAAAGAAATCTACCTAGATTTCCAACAAAACCTAGTAACAAACTTCAAACAAATTGATACCTTTCCTTAGATTATAACTAAAACACGAAACATTTAGTACATGAAGAATCACTTGCCTATTAGTGATGTGATTGTATAAGTCCTTTCAGTGCTTTCCACAACCAACTTTTCCTCAATGCCTTAGAGGCTTTCCCAATGCTTTCCGCAAATTCTCCATGATGCTCCAAAAGAGATCTGCATAGACAAAAAAATTCAAAGGGATCAAACCATCTCACCTATAAAATCAAAGGTAAATGAAATCCCGAACTTAACATACAACATATAGTTGAATCAATAATAAATTATAAACCATGCGAGTGATCAAGGAATTTCACAAATAACATAAAAATAGACGTAATTAGGAAATAACAATTACTTTGTATTGAATTCAAAGGGGAACAAGATTACAACCCAATTGCCTTGATGTCATAAGCCTCTTCCAATGGTCTATGTTCCTCCCCTTGATGACAAGCTCTTCAGACACAAAATCAGCAGCATAAGTTTACAAATCCAAGTCTCTCTCCTTCCTCTAGTATTATGCTTAATTTATAGGCAAGAGGAGGAGGTTTCCAGTTCCTCTTCTCAAGGGATATGATGCTTAAGAGGAGGAGAATAATTCTATGAACCAAGGGATGAGGCACACGTATGTAGTATTTGGAGGTTTCTAATTTGGATAATATTCCTCCATCAAAGATTCTAGAATTTTCTTTTTTATTTTTACTTGTGTACACAAGATTGTGTAGTTTATAGTGGAAGACATTGTGAAAAATTAAGTAGACCACAATGGTCAAAACCACACATGCACAAGTAATGGCTAGGAAACCTGTGCAGATCCTCAAAATGGTTTTTAGGCAGTGAAACCCAAAATTCATTTTTTCACATGTATTGTTTTACTTCAAGCTTCATAGGGGATTCACTTGAGGCACTCATTGGATGATGAGAGATCCGAATTAATAGTCATGGTGACAAAATTTAGTGTAACACAATGGCCATGGAAATATGGTAAAAAATCCATGATTGAGGGAACAATCTAGGCCTTGATGCTCACTGAGCCAATCTCCCGAGCCAAACTCCATGGCTTCTAGGCCAAACCCCATGACCAAGGGAACTATCCAGAATTTGATGCTTACGGAGCCAATCTTCCTAGCCAAAATCCATAGCTTCTAGGCCAAACCCCATAAGCAGTGGAGAAATCTCGGCTTTAATGCATCTAGTGCCAATCTCCCCAACCATAAACCATGGTTTCTTAGTCAAACCCCATGACCTATGGGAGCACTATAGGCCCATAGATGTCGCAACATCAACACTCCCTTTCACCAAGGGAAGGATTATCAACAACTCCAAGCCTATCTGTGAAGTGAATGAACTTAATATGGGGAAAATAATTTGTAAGAATATCATCAACCTTCTCATCAATAGAGATGTGTTGGAGCCTCACCACTCCTTTAGAATAATGCTCCAGATGTAGTGGTACTTGATCTCGATGTGCTTCTATCTATCTTAGCAAACTGGGTTCACAGAAAGTTTCATACATATTTGATTGTCACAATATATCATGGATAGTTCCAACACACAATCAAACAATTCAATGAGTAACTTCCAAAGCCACATCGCTTCACAACTCGCCAAACAGGCAATAATACATTTAGCTTTAGTGGTAATAAGTGCAAGAGTAATTTGCTTCATGCTCATCCAATATATCATAGCGGAGCCCAAACTAAAACAAAATCTTAAAGCGCTCTTTCTATCTTCAGTACTTCCAGATCAACAATGGTAAGTGAACCCATGTTATTATAGTTCACCATTCAATACAATATCGATATATAACTAATAGTGCCACACAAATATCTCAATATATGTTTCGTTGCAATCCAATGTACATGCTTGTGTTCCACCAATAACTAACTCGGAGTGTTCACTGCATAGAAAATATCAGGTATTGTGTTAACTAGATAGTTTAAGTATCCAATCAATAGAAGATACATAGAGGGATCAACCAAGTCAGAATCAGAGTCTTGCAACTTCTTCAAATTAGAAACCATGGGAGTATCAGTGGAGTTGTAGTTCATCAACCCAAATCTTTGAAGGATCTTAACAATATACTTTACTTGGCTAAGGAAAATTTCACTCGGCTTTTGCTAGACTTCTAATCCCAAGTAATAATGCATTAAACCAATATCCTTGCTTTCGAATTTAGAGACCAACACCCTCTTACATTGGAAAATGAGGTCCTCTGCTCCTATTAGAAACAAGTCATCAACATACAATAACAAAGTTACAAGATCATCTTCAACAATTTTGAAGTATAGGTTTGGATCATCATCACTTTTCGCAAAAACAAAACTCATCAAATATCCATGAATCCGAGAGTACCAAGTTCGAGATGCTTGCTTGAATCCATACAAAAATTTCTTCAATTTGCAAAAATGAGTGTCCCTTCGATGAACCTCAAACCCTTGAGGTTTTTCTATGTACACTTCCTCCTCAATCAATCCATTTTGGAAAATGGTTTTGACATCCATTTGATGTAATTTCCAACATGTAATAGAAGCAATAACAATAACAAAGCTAATGGAAATGTACCTGGAAATTGAAGCAAACATGTCTTCATAATCATCTCCCTCTTTCTGGCAGAACCCTCTAGCCAAAAATTTTGCTTTGTGCTTGTCTATGCTGTCATCAACTGTAGTCTTGACCTTGTATATCCACTTGGAAGTCACCATTGACTTCCCTTAAAGTCTTGACATGATTTCCCATACATCATTCTTCATAATAGACTGGTAATATTCTAACATAACCTCTTTCTAAACTTTTTGATCCACTGCTTCTTCATAGTTGGATGGTTTAGACTCAATTATCCTGCTCATCAATACTACATATCCTAAGTATTTATTAACATGTTTGGATTCCTTGAAAGTCCCATTGGGAGCTACAAGTCCCTTTACTTCCTACATTGTTCTTTCAATCCATGTTGATCTCTTCCTAGTTTTTGGTACAATAATCCTTAGTGAGTCCACAAGTTCATTTGGTCCTTCAGGATCTTTTTGTTTATTTAGAGGATGATCCACAAGTTCTGAACCCACATCCTTGGGAGATTCTTGCTCATCATCAATATCCAAGTGTGATCCTTTAGACTTCTAAAATGAAACATCCTCATCAAAAGTAACATGCCTTCTAATCTCAATTATTCATTCTCTTGGAACAAAAATTCTGTAGGATTTTGATGTCTCACTATATCCAACAAGTGTACCCCTCTTCCCAAAAGACATGGATTTATTTCTTGAAGACCAAGGATTAAGTCTTTGAGAAAGAACAAAACCATTATGGACAGTACTAAATCCATGATTCATAATAAATACCTACCTATGCTTTTATGAGGAGAAGCCTCCAAGGAAGTTGTTTATGTCCAAAATAAGTCACTGAGTATTGGGGAATAGGATTCCTGAAGAAGTCTTCACAAGTGAAAATCTAAAAGATGGACATAGTAAAAAAACCACCCAAGGATTTTACATGCATGGGTCCACACACATAAGAATGTATAAGATCTAAAAGTCTGTTGGACATATTATCACTGCTTATAAATATAATGCACCCAAGTTAGGATGAGTGCAAAATTTCTTCACAAATCACAAACTTCCCTTTCACAACTTTTCAAAAATATTTGGTGTGCAATAGTTTCATCAAACATTTGGTAAATATGTTAGAAAACACCTTCAACTACACATTTTCTCAAACGCTTCATATAACAATGATGAGTAAATATGATTGGGGCAATACAAGCTTCATTAAAATTGATGCAAGAGTTTACAATAGAAGAAAAATTAGTGATTAACTTGGAGTAAAGTTCTAGACAATTTCAGGCCACTAAATGTTTTAATGCAAAGCACTAACACTTAAGAAATTTGATCCAATATCTAAAGAAACTCATCCTTGTAAGCAATCTAGAAAACCAAATCGAATGCTGAAACCACAATTACTAAAGCAAATCAAGTTCAAAACAGTGCCAATAATAATAATGCCAAATTCATTCTCAGAAGCCTGAAGAATTCGACCTTCTATTAGCACCCTTGCCACTTTAGAAAATCAGTCTACAAGGTAAGAGTGAATGTAATCCTCAAAACTGATATATTATACCCTTCCTTTTGGCACTGGAGAATAAGAAACTCAACCAACAAAGTGACCAATTAAATGAGAACAATCAACTCAAAACAAGAACTCTAGCAAAAAATCCCCAAAAGACATGAAAAAACAACCCAAAAACGAAAAGTGTGTATGTTGGAATGACATTTTTTTTAAGAGTAAATTTTCATTTTTAAAAAAATGATAGTAAAAACCAAGTTTTTTTGTGCAAAAAACACCCTGAAAACGAAAATTGTTGATGTTGGAACAACAATTATTATTATTTTTTCCTATTTTTGTGGTACATTTTCAACATTTTTTAGCAATGGCATTAACGATAAAATACCAGGACTCTGAAAAACCTTAAAATTCCAATAATTTCTAGGTATGATGTTAAAGATAAAGTATCATGTCTTTGAAAAGCCTTAAAATTCCAACAATTTTCATCGATGTCGATAAAGATAAAATATCATGACGCTAAAAAAACCTAAAATTATAATTGTTTTCAACAAAAACATTAAAATTTTGACAAATTTTCAACCATAGAATTAAAGTTTTCAACATATTTCAACCATGCCATTATGAGTAAATTATATGACTAAAACTAACTTTTAAATAAACACCTGAATGAAAGTCATTATTTCATGAGTAATTTTTATTTTAAAGGCTAGAAGTATATCTCTTTTCAAATCTTAGCTTAAGATAACTTATCCCATTGCAACAAGAACTTAAAATCAACTATCAAAACAAAGTATCCCCTCTTAATGGGGCATTAAAATTGCAACAAATTTTTCAAATTTGGTATATCAAATGATAACAATAAATAATATCATGACAATATCATCATATAATTAAAAAAATCAACATTAATTTCTATTTTTTTTAATCAAAATACTAACATTGGTATATTGAGGTAGATTAAATGAAACATAAATCATTTCTCAAAGTTATTGTTACATTGTGGATATCTGAACAAATACATTATTCATAATTAAAACATATAATCCAACAAACACGGAAATGAATCATAACTTCATGTAAGATCATATGGAAGGTAAAATATTTATTTCAAGTTACCATGCAAGCATCATTTACATAAAATGTAACAATTATTCAAAATCACTCATAAGTTTTGGCACACCATCAAAATCTACAACATCTTCAGATGAATTACTAGATGTAGATGAAGATGACCCATATTTTTCTCTTTCATCAACTAGTGCTCCATCTGAATCAACATGCATTCCCACCACTTTAGGTTTCAAAAGCATTCTAGATCTATGATTGGGTTCAAAGGACTCCCATCTTAACATTGTTTTTTCTTGTAGCAACCTCTTCAAAATATCTATGGTCCTGAAGCGAAGAGTTCTTCTCTTTGTTAAATTGAAGTCATAAACAAGTATGTCAACATCCTTCACTTTTAAGAGGTATTTGCGGCAACAATTTATATTTGTACCCTTTCCTTTTCTCTTTCTACCAATTTGTTTATCAACTAACATCTTTGGCTTGTGCACACCATTGAATGGGTGTGTATTCGTGACATACCGTTGTACTTCAACTGCTGTAACATATTCATTTTATTTTATGACCTTTATAACCTTGGAAACCCATAATGGATATCCATCCACTAACATTGCGATCATGAAACCCTCCTTAATATCCTTCACAGAACCCCTATAAAGGACTTCCATGGCTTCACTTTACACAAGTGATCTTCTATAACCAATATACAACTATCTTTCCTCTACCTATGAATAATTAATAATACCCTGAGATTGTGAAGCCAAATAAATGGAGTCTTCAAAAGTATATCTTCATTTCTTGATGTTGAAATGATATCACTTTGATTATTGAGAAAAACTCCCACCAAACTGAATCAACAACATCAAAGTACTCATATGTATCTCTAATAGATTTTTTAAATTTCTTCCAAGATTCAAAATAATTTATATCTCTCTTTTGCCTTCATGCATTATGGATTCCAACAACTGATTGTAATAACAATATATTTGATGAAAATATTGGATGATCTAAAATGAACTTCAAAAATCCTAAACCTGATGATGGCCCCCATTCGGAAACAATTGAATACTTCTTGTTGAGAAATATGTATAGGTGATTTCTCTTGCATGATAACTGCTTGTGATGTATTTTTACTTTACTTAATTAAATTCTTCTTTTGCTTTGTTATTATTAGTGTTTTCTATCGTCAAACATCTACCAAATCATAAAGAACAATGAGACAAAGGACACAATATATAGACAACCATCCAAGGCCAAAACCTCTCTATTATGAGAAGAAAACCCACACAAATTATTCTTCTTAAAGAATCTTCAACTGAGAAATTCCAAGACCTAGACCTTTAATCAAGAACTCCTCTAATGCCAAGTCAATTTTGACTCTTTTACCAAGTCAAATATGGGTACTTCTTCCTTGTCTTCAATTTTGGCCCTAAAATACCTTGAATGCAACTTAAATCTTCCTTACTATAATTTCAACTTCTTCTCAAATCTGCGACCTCTATTACAGATCTGTAATTATTGGCCTACTTGAAATCTTCTGCAATTCTGCACGTGTGGACAGATCAATAAGTCTTCTCTTCCTCGCTTGGGATTGCTCTTCTTCCTTGTCACTTTGGTATACCAAAACTAACACTTGACATCTTGTTTCAACCTTCTTAGAATGAATGTAACTTTGATCCTCATTGCAATAGAGAGTAGCCTTGAAAATCTCACACGTGTGGAATGTATAGCCCATAAAAAATCCTTCTAAACTTCAATTTCCTTCTCCTTAGATGCTTCTTCTTCTGAATATACCCAGTCTTCTTTCTTCTAGATCAAGCTTGATTGATGTCTACACAAATGAGGTTGATCTCTTCTATACATACACTTCCAGACATAGCTTATGGGTTGACTTGTCACTGTCTCTAGGCGAACTTGTCATTTGATGAGGCCGACTTGAAGTTTGTACACTTGACATAGTTTTGGAGGGTCTTTGACTCTATTTGACTCAAATAAATTTTTTCTTTACAATACATAACATGCCAAAGAGGATACTTTCATACATGAAAATGACTCATAATCCCTAGAAGCTCTCAATGGGATCTTGACTTATAAAATAAATTCCACTTGAGCATGAAACCCATGCCTCAAGAGAAACAATAATAATTTTTTTTTCTCATTACATCAAATACATAAAATCATGATTACATGTGTCATTATAAAGACCAAATTTAGTTACATATTTCAACACTCCCCCTTAACTAGGGAGGTGTTGAAGGTGCTAGACCTGACAACATTCAAGGGATCTCCACGGTAAGAAGTCCCAACTAGACCTCACACCATTTGGTGTAGGAGTCCCATTTGGTATGATGGCCTGGTTTCCATTGTCATAAAGGTTTTCCTTAGCTCTTGCCTGTCAGCACATGAGAGTGGTCTACTTTGTCTTCGAACATCAAGGTTCACCTGCATGGTGTGTGCTTAGTATTACTTGTGTCAAGGTTCTTACATCGTAGAGGGAGAGGGTGGAAGTGAGTCTCAAGTCAAAAGGGAATAGTCTCAATTCTATCAGAGACACACAACACAATAGGACATGCGAAGCTTCTGCCAGAGTAGTCCACATGGATGCGATAATTACAAACACACAATGAGTGAATAACATGTACAACACCTAATGGAGTAGTCCACACGAGTGCGACGATCATTATAAAAAGTTTATGAGGATGATTTTGTCAAGTGTCTAGCGGGATAGCCTACACAGGCGAGACAATGTTAACAACTTATACAACACATTTTCGTAAGCATATGTATTAGAAAAATTGAAATAGTTGAACTGTCTTAACACAGGTTAAAGCAACATGCATTACATGTGTCCAAAGAATAGTCCTACAAACAAATACAATACATGTGTGAAAACGTGCTAGCATGCTATCAGGCTTCTGAATTAAGCGAAAGTTCCAAGACACATCAGTACACATACATCACTAACTTCGATAGTGGGGCGTTGAAGCCACTGCTCGCTCAAAGAAAATACTACATGCTCTCAAGGCTATGTGGGAGAAGCCAAGGTGAAAAGTCTTTTGCATGTACAACTGAGCGATATTTATAGCCAAGGGTAAAACTAGCCCTTGTGACTGTTCGACTTTCCTCATGACTGTTTGACTTACATGAATCTTCGACTTTACTTGGCTCTTCGGATTTACATGTGGGTCTCTTGCGCTTCCACGTTACATTACATTGATTACAATAATGTGGCCCATAGTAGCGATGTGGCTGAGATGACTCATGACATGAATTGACACGACAGAGCTGGTATGTTCATGCTAGTGGTGGTGTGCACGTCAAGCTGCAGTGCTGCTGAGTGATGGATGTGCTCTTGGTGTATCATAGCTTCACCTTCACATGGAAAGGTGTGCAGAGTCTTCGATGGTCTTAGTGTTCGCTTGATGTTGCACATGCATGAATCTCCTTTGCTTTTACTTGGCATGCTTCATGTGTTCGTCTAATCATGAACAAGTCTCCTTGCATCCGCTCCTTTTTCATCTCGTTCATCGTCACGCTATGTCTCATCCATGTACCTATATCTATAATCACTCATGACAAGGCGAAATCAAATCCAAAAATATCCTAGCTTGCCATTATGCATTATTTTTCGCTTTCGGATGCAGGTGACCAGGAGAGAGGACAAGGCTTTAAAACTGTGTAAAGCACATTTCAAGCTGGGATACAGGCTCCTGGCACTATCCATGAAAATTGTGCAAAGGTCACTGGGAGGTTGAGATGGATAATCTAAATCAGTAGTGACTATGTGCGGGATCTGGCTTGGTTGGAGGGCAAATCTGCACAATTTTTCTAAGGAGACAGTGCAGGCATCAGAGGGAGACTGGTAGTGAAAACTATGCAAGTTCTCTGGGGAGGATTTTAGCAGGCTGCTAGAAAAAACTGCATAGAGCTGGGAGGCTAGCCTACTGGACATCCCCGCATAGTTTTTGGGCTGAGCAGGATGTTGGGAAATTGGGAGAATTCTCTTGAAAATTACACAGTTTTCTAGAGGAGTAGCAGGCCGAATAATAGGGTGACTGGTTGAGAAAATTGTGCAAGTTTTGAGGGGAGGACAGTGACAGGAAGTGGGTGTCTATCTGGCATGTTTGTGCAATTTCATTAGTCAGCGGAAGCGGGCATGATTTGCAACTTCTGCACAATTTTTTGGAGGAGTGAGGCCTAAGGTCATTGCCTAGTCAAACTCTTCGGTTGACCAGTTGGAGGCTTGGTTGATTTGCTTGCAGGAAACACAGAGTGAGATGGCTTGGTGAGAAAATTCTAAGCTGTTTCAAGTGACAATCAGTTGGGTTGATTCCAGGATTATGCAGTGTAGACCTCGTAGGAGGCAACCTCAAGCTATGCACAATTTTGGGCAGCAATACATGTTCACTGAGGGCTGAAATTGTGTAGTGTAGATCAACAAAGGTCCAACTGTTGGGGTTGGTCCCATCGACATATCTTCAGCAAAATGACTAATTGTGTGAAGGAGTGACTTCATACATGCATGACCTTGAGAACACACACTCAACATGACTTGACAACAAGACACCTCAAACCATCAAGACAATATATGCTTAGTGTGACGGACTAACGGGTGCGAGCGACAAGTGCGACACTTG
>APFE030191478.1:3967-24572 GCA_000404065.3 Pinus taeda
AGAACCACACTGATCCCATCACACTTGAAACCAAGCATGCGATAAATGAAAAATCAAGCTCAAACTGAGAAGCTAAGGCCTCTCCCCCTACAGATCCAGCAGCTTGCTTGTTCTTCTTCTTCTGCGGACAATTTGTGGCATAGTGTCCGTGCTGGTGACAGTGAAACACTTCACCTTGGACATATCCTGCTTCTTGCCTTTCGCACCAGACTAAGAAGCTTTCTTGCTCTTCCCTTTCTTTGCTTTGGTAGCCAAAGCACAATTCTCTTCATCAGCTTCCTTTGACGAAGATCCGTCCCTGGTACTCCGCCTGATCTCCTCCTGCACAAGATCTGACCATAGTCTTTCCCATCCTGGCAACTTCTCCCGACCATTGACAGAGTCCTGATAGGAATGCGAACTCTTCGGAAGACCAAGGAGAGCCAAGCTCACCAAGTCCTCATCATCGACAGTAACCCCCACACTTCCCAGCTCATCTCGACACTGAGTGAAATTCGTGAGATACTTGGGAATACTGTCACCCTTCTCGCATTTGATGTTTCTGAGTTTATCTTTGAGCGCCAGCTTCCTCTGATCGCTCTTGATTTGGAATAATTCTGTTAATGATTTCCACATCAAATATGGAGTAGCCTTTCCATGGAGGCTGGACACAATGTGATCCTTCACGCCCTCCAACAGAATCCTTCGACATTTTGCGGTCTTCTTTTGCCAAGCTCAGCTTGAGTAGCATCAGTAGGCTTTGGGATATCCGTATCTATGAACTCTTTCAGCCTGTTATCATCCAATACTGCCTCCATCCTGTCCTTCCATGCAATATAGTTTGAGCTGCCCTCAAGAGCATACTCCAATCGCAATCCGTTGAAAGACATTGATGCGTTGTCACCAAGAAAATACTGTTGCAAATTCGAATTCCACCAGCAACCAACTCAACCGCCTCGGATCTAAGATTTGTGAGAACACAATATTTCTTGCACAGAGATCGACTGTATGGGCATTCACCAGATATCTCACCTTCCAAAAGAAGGATGAATCCAGAGGCTACCTGGCCTGATTACAGACTCTGCCTGAAGAAATAGAATCTAAACACTTCCTGAATAGTAGATCAGATGATCAACAGCTCTGATACCATGTAGAAATTTGGAATAATTTAACACATATTCAATGGAGATTATCCTGATCATGTACTATTGTGGAAAACATACACAATACATAAGCTCCTCTACGTTGATCATCAATATAGCAGCATCAATAACAATAAAACATCAAGAGCATTCACCCATTAACACAGTATGTATCCCGGGGAAAGCATCTCGCTAAAAACCCCAACTATCTGTATATTAATGATTGAGTCATGTAACATTACACAGCATAATACTTCTCACAAGTATCTCCACCTCTGTTACACACAATACAGCTCAGATCTGAATCAATCACTGGCTCAAATCTCCTTCGCTGCTTGCCTGCCTCCGCTGCTCAATACCTGCTCAAGAACTGATGATAATTCCAAGGCAACCACGTATTTACTTGGCTAAATCACGTGAACACAAGCTACAATGTGGGAAAATACGTGGGCAAACTCATTGGCATACTCAATCCCTTGATTGTGCAATATCTGATGCACAACTATAGTCACAACTGATAGCAATCTGATTCTCTAACATCTGTCCCTGCTGAACTGAACATGCACTGACATGCAACTGAGTTAACTGATGTATTCATTAGTTGTATTATGAGTTAATAACTTGTGAATTAATTAATAACTAATTCACCCAACTCATCTCTAGTCTATTCGCAGTTAGACTAAATACAACCAGTTTAACAAAGCTAAACTGAACACAACTCCATCAACTGCACCTCCAGTCCACTAAACTCAACTCACTTGAGTTCTAACTGAAGTCATGCATGCAACAACTCAAATGACTCATAAGAAAAGCGTATTTCCTTCTGATAGTTGCATGTGCCACCTATGTAGCTCAAACTGAAGTGCTCCAAGAGAATAAGACAAATTTTATAGTCTAAATATTATTATGAGCTAATAATATTTGACTGTTCTATATTTAGACTGAGCAGTCACTCCGCTGTGGTGTCACTCCGTTGTGGTCTAAAAATAGAAGTCCATCTATTTTATTCCAACTTGATCAATCATCCATAAACAGCAACCTACAATCCACAGACATGATCCATATGTCTAAAAATAGACTTGCGCCAAAAATAGCCTGCGGGCCCACTTAGTGAAGGTGACTCTTTTCACTAAGCTCCATCATCTTGTTGCAATCTCAACAGTCATTGGCGACAAAGTTGCCCTTTATCTGTTGTATAATGAGGTCTGAATCACCTAGGATGGAAATTGTGGTGGCTCCCAAGGTTTTGAGCAGCTTGAGACCTAAGAGAAGGGCTTCGTACTCTGCCATGTTGTTTGTACATCTAAAATTGAGTCTATAGGCGTGGCCTTGTGCATGACTCTCGTGAGTTTTGTAAATCCACACTCCAGCCCCTGCTCCTAACTTGTTGACTGCACCATCAAATTCTAGAAACCATGAGACCTCTGGTCCAAGGCGTGTATTGGGGATTTGGGGAGCATGCAGAGCAGATGAACTGGTGACTTCTATTTCGGGATTTTCTTCCTGTCCTGTGCTGGTTGCCTGGGCTGTTGAGACAATTTCAAGTGAGTTGGCAACTGGCCTCTCACTAGCATTGGTTTCTTGTTCTAGGGCTAGCGGTTTATTAGGATTTTGAAGACTTGTTTTATCATTAAACAAAATAAAAGAATCCATATCAGAATGGATCGAGTATATCGGAAAATTTTGGGGTTTCTCCTCACTACTCACCACATACTTCATTAGCGTTTCCCTATAAAGTCTCTTTGGTTGCCCAAAGACGGATATAGTGGCGTAAGAGAGGTCGAGTTGAAGGGATCCTTGCAATTTTTCTCCCCATGAACTGGATAGCAGCATGCCATACTTTGTGGGGATGTCAGCAACTACTACGTCCACTAAGATCATTTTGTTCGGGAATTGGACTAGGGATACGTAAAGATCTTTGATTAAGCCTAGGCATTTGACCTGACTTGAATCGAACGAATACAGATCTTTATAGGGTCGGGTGACATCAAGGTTTAACTTTTCCATTACGGCTTTGGGCATGAGGTTGTGTGAGGCACCTGAATCAAACATAGCATTGTGCAGTATCTTATCGTGTATGTGCAGGCTGATATAGAAAGGCGGGACAGGTCCGAATGCTGTTTTTCCGTCAACCTCTGGCCCAAACAGTAGTTCAGGGGTGTCGTCTAGAATATTTACATCATCCCTAATTTCAGGCAATTGGAGCGATCTTTGAATTTGTTGTCTATACACAGTATGCTTAGCCAATTCTCAGAGGGGGATGGAGATTTTAAGCTTCTCGATTTCGGTTTCTAGGCTGAATGGCTTTTCTGCTGGGTTCTGGGTATTGACATTGGTGAGTTTTTCTTTCTCCGACGTATTTTCTGTATTTCCCTTTGGAACGTCCATATCACCATGTATGATTGTCCGTGGTATCTCCGTTCTGGGAATATTTTCATGAATCCTCTCCAGGTCTTTTACAGGGCGGGAAGAGTGCAACGGTTGTTCCATAGAACCATGTGTTTTTGTTACATCTTCCACAATAACTTGTTGCGAATTTGGGATATGGTTGTCAATTGTATGACCGTTGGTGCTTTTCCCTTTAGCCTTGTTGGGTTGTTTGCCCTCCTTTGACTTGCTGGGCGGAGACACATTGATAGTCCATGTTCTTAGTTTGTATTGCTTATGTACCTCATATATGGCAGTGTCATACCCTTGTTTAAAGTCAAAGGACTCTCCCGATTTAGTGCGGAATTGTTCTATATTAAGGTATGGGGGGTTTTCTTCCATGAAAGAGGATTGCTGTCCATTTTCTGAATCAACCAGGTTCATTAAGGTCCCGTCTATGGGATCAGCAGATGTAGATGCCTCGGCAAAGTTCTCTTGGAAAGGAGGTCTGATGTCGTGATCCTGATTGGCCCTACCTATGTTCAAATTTTGGGTTTTTCTAAAGTTTGGGTTCCTCGCGGTGTTGGGCTCTTGATTTTCCCATGAATTTTTTCTCTCCACCTTGTCTAATCTATCTCCCATTCTGTTCATGGAACTAATGACTGCATCAAGTTTATGCTCGTAAGAGGAGGGTTCTTCTTTGAATGTGGTTTTTCTCTCGGATCTGGTTCTGTTTCTTTTGGCGATTAGATTTGCTTCTACGCTTACTGCGGCATCTTGCATTTCCGCGAGGCTCTGAGGGGCTCTTTCCCTTAATTGATACGCCATCTCGTAATCAAAGCCATCCGGAAATTTGTATAAAGCAAGGTCGGGTGGAGGTCTTAAATTCGGTGGTATCGCGTTGTAAACATTGTTAAATCTGGCACAGTAATCCAGGACAGCTTCCCCGGGTCCTCTCTTGATGGATTCATGTTCGGATACTATGTGCAGGGGGTCCTTCCTTTTCTCCCATCTATTAATGAAGGTTTGGTATAAGGCTTCCAGATTTAGTATTGAATTAGGTGGAAGTGCCCTAAACCAGGTTCTGGCATCACCGGTTAGACTTTGAACAAAGATCTTCATTCTTACGCTATCATCGTCTATCTCATAACTCTCGAAATAATCCTGCATTTTCTTTGTATGTTGTATGGCGGTGCAAGAGGTTGTGCCATCAAAGTAAGTGATTTTCGATTGATAGTCCTGAGGCATTGCCCCGGGATTAGCAGGTAATTGTAATGGTGCATATCTGGCCATGATGACGGGGATGAGCGGAACACCTAAAGCTAGGGGGACTATAGGAATAACCGGGGAAGAGGGAGTACCCGATGGGGTATGGATATAGGGTTGAGGTGTGGAAGAGCTACTCGGAGAAGGAGGCGATGAGCGAGAGGAATTCGGGGTAGATCGGACTAAAACTTTGACAGGGGTTGGTACAACAATTGGCTGAACTGCTTCAGGACTAACATGGGTCTGGCAATCTTTTTGTTTTTGTTCCCTGACAATCTTCGGAATTAGATTAGGATTTCCAACGACGGGCGGGTTATTGGGATCAAGATTTGATCGTGTATTACGTGTTAGTTTCTTAGGAGCCAGCTTCTAATATATCTTTTAAAGATTTCTCCAAATATGCAACCACACACGTCGGTCGATCAAAATTCGGTTTCTTCCTCTGTGAGGATGTAGATTGGTTGCATTGATTTATCTGAGGAGGTCCCCAGCGGATTCGCCATTATGTTATCACTCAGGTTGTCCCTAGTCTCCTAGTAGGGATGCGGCCGAGGTAACCACAAACCAATCTTCTGATTGCAGGTTCTAGCCCACCTGCAATCGGAGAGGGCTCTCTCCTTTATATTCGACCTTAGTTGATGATTTTAGGCTAGCTTTTTGACTTCAAGGGAATGTTGACTGTGATTGGAAGGAAGGTAGGATTCTTGAATAAAGAGGCACAGTAAGGTGTTATAAGTTTCGAACCATTGGGCATGGAGTCACAGATTGAGGCATGCGAGCGTTTTCTTGGTCACAAGGGGATACGGAGCGGGATAGCCACACAGGATACAATATTCGGTCTGCTGAAAGTACGGAATGAGAATCAGGGATGAAAGGCAAAAGAGAATCATTTCATCATGCTGACAAAGAGGAGAAGTGGATGAGTGGGATCCCGGAGCAGTTAAGAATTCCTAAGACATGCACTCATATGTGAAAGAAACAGCGTAAACCAGATCATTTAAGAATACAAGGTCGTAACTGTTTCTGAAGAAAACATTGAAAAACGCAGAAATTGAACTTAAGGTGTATTGGAACAAATCTTAAGCTATTTTTTTTTCCTGCAATTTAGAAATGCAGAAAGGTGGTAAAAACATAAAATAAAATAGAGGAGAAGAACACTTATTGGATCATGTAGAAGCACAAGAATTCCGTGATCATTCCTTGGCCAAGAGAAAACATCAAGTTGTTTCGCAATCCATGCTTTCAGCAATCTTTGATTATGGAAATTATGACAGTTACAGTGCGAGTCTCTGCTTAGAGAAAATGCTGGAAAGAAAACTGACCAACAACTACTACCAACCAACCGACCCCTCACAACGTTGCTTAGGGTGGTATTTATAAACAAAATATCGGAAAGACATCATTACAAATGACCATGACAGGTCTGCTTAGAACTCTTCAGAAATCTAAACGCTACTGGAATTAAATGCAAGTAAATCTTTTTGGCTGTGCTGGGGTAGTTGGATCAAAACAGGTGACGAGGTGGCCCTTAGGGACCAGATGCGGTGCTGCTGAATGATTCTGCTTTAGGGACTGAACTTCGGCTTCGGTATGAATTGAATGTGCAATAATTATGATTTGAGAGCTGGAAGTAGTTCCGCCTTCCTTCTATGAATCTACTGGAAGATATTCAATTCTCTCTTGCTTCAGGTCGCTGCTCAAAATATTCGCTAATACACTTTGCCGCTACATTGATGGCTTTCGCCGTCGACTGATACTCTTTGACACGCTTGATGCCTGCTGATTTGATCTGATACACTTTAAACTCTGTGATTGATCTGTTGTTGTCTTTAAACCGGATCCTTTGGCACGATCAAGCGATTTTCGGGCTTTTTCGGCGCGCAATAGGCTCGGCAATCAGAATATTCCCTTAAGATTCCCCGAAATGGCCTATTTCCCGTAGCGATGCGTGAATAGCGCTTCACGCTATTTGCGCATCGGAAACTGCCTCCATTTCTTGATCTGGAGCTCCGAAGTGCAATTTTTCCTTCCTGCGCGAAGCTTTTTCGGCTTTCTGGCTGCTGACGTAAGCATGGCGTCAGCTGTACGGCGGATGACGTCAGATGTGGGTCCCTGGTACAGAGTGACGTGGTGAGATATTTGATGTACTGTGGTGAAGAAACTCCGATGCGATATCATGATATCGCGTCGGCGGGGAACAGGGGGGGAATTGGTTTGGAGACTTGGCGCTTGCGACTGCCGATCAGCGATATCGCAATATCGCATTGGCAGAGACGGAGGGGTGAATGGATTAGACACTCGGCGTTTGTGATCGCCGATCGACGATATCGCAATATCGCATCGGCGGGGAACAGATGGGCGATGTTTTGCATGAAGATGAGAGTGCGAAGGTGCGATGCGAAAATGGCTTTGAGGAGGAAAGGGTAAGTAAGTGGGTGTGAAGGGTACTTGAGGTTTCGGAAGGGGTCCGATTACTTCAGAGGGATTTTATACTTTGGAAGGAGTCCATCGTATCTGGAAGGTAGTTTTGGAGGTCAGGGGTTCTTGCTGAGTTTCAAATAAACTGAGCAATTCCCGGGAGTACTTATGGTTATTTTTCAACCAGGGGGGGGATATTATATAGGGGATTTTACTTAATATTAATAAGGGGATGGGAAGAAATAGGGAGCTAAATAATAGTGTTAGTGGTTAATATGGAGATGGTAAGAAAGCGCTAAGTTCGGGAGAGCTTAGGCTGTTATAAGGGGGTAGGACCATACTTTGGGAGAAAATATGGAACAACTTTGAGTGAAGCAGATCTTTACTCAAGCCAATGTTATGGAGATGATGAACTTAAGAGGTATCAAGCAGATCTTGACCTCTTTTGGGGAAGTTAGTTAATGATTGGGGAAAACAGAGAAGGGGAGTCAGTTATACCTCTTTTGAGCCTTTTTGCTTACAAATCCTTGCTGATTATGTTATGCATGATATGATACCTGAAAACCTGGAACTAGTCAGCAATTCAACAACCTCAGAACTACCTACCCAGCCTACAGAGCCCAGATTAAGCTGTTGGGCTCCTCTGCTTCTCTACCTATCTAAGGATCTGCCAAGATTAAACTGTTTGGACCTCCCTTTAACTAAAAAAATAGCGATACTGGGATAACTTTACAAAAATTTAGAGGCAATTAGATGAACTTGAAGTAGCCTTCTTCATTTGGAGACTGTTTGAGCAAATATGGAGCATTGCAGCAAGCAAAGTACGACATATTTGGCCTCTGAAATTCCAGTCATGAAAAATGAATACCTGCTGTAGCAGGAAGCTAACACTTAGAATCCTTGAAATTCAAATAAAATTTAGGTATCCATTGACCATGTTGATGACTTAAGACACATACCTAATTCTTGAAAACCCTTATGAACGAATTAACATCCTTTGTTGGAGGAAGAGGATATTCTCTATAGGTAATGTGTGGTGCTTCAACGTATTCTCCATGGATTGTGATGCTCCAAATCTTTCTTTAGGACATAAGGCATGCCATTCTTCCCTAGATCATTTCTATGGCTCTATGATGCATAGTCAGTACTCAAAACCATCTGTTAACATTAATATACTTAATGATATTGCAAGTATACCCTCAAGAGGTCATATGGGGTTGTTTTAGGCATCCTCCCTTTCACTAGGTGGATAGAATCTTCGCTTAGGGCGTAAGGTCTATGTTTCATTACACAAGCCATACTCATGCTCTTTATTCTAATATTCAAGTTGATGTCACTAGCCTTGAATTCCTAACGTATTTCTTTAGGGCCTAAGGCTAGGTTTCCTCCATAAATAATGTTAAAGGAACCTCTTCCAAAATTTACTTTTAATAAAATTATAATGAATGTCATATCCCCTATTGAATATTAAATAACCCATAGAAAGTTCTTATATAATGGTTCAAGTCCTTAGTCCTTGAACCTTAGGAGCTACCTATAGGACTTGAGGCTCGAGTTTCTTCCCTAGACCATGGTTAAGGAAATCAAGATCATACCTACTATTCAAAAAATTCTAATAGAGACCATATTCCAACTAAGAGGGAGATGTTACTTTCAAGACATTATTTGTGGTGGTTTATGACATTGTTGTTCGATTCAGATGCTTGCAGACTTTCGTTAGGTCCTAAGGCTAGAGTTTACTCCATTAACTATCTCTAATGTCCCATAAACTATACTTGGTTATCAAAACATTCTCATAATGGCCATATTTATAATTTCAGAACAAATATCGTATAGAGAGATCATATGACATGTTTTGAGAACTCATTTATGGATCCTGAGCCCAGAAGTTACATTCTTGACATAATGATCAAGCTTCATGACATGGCCTTGGTCCAATTCCTCAAATTGATACTCACTACTCGAAAATTCCAATTGATGTCAAGATGACAACTAAGAGGTAAAGGATACATGTGGAAGGTCATTTTTGGGGGTTGAAGGTGTTTTT
The DNA here is from genome assembly GCA_000404065.3 of Pinus taeda. Taxonomy (NCBI): domain Eukaryota; kingdom Viridiplantae; phylum Streptophyta; class Pinopsida; order Pinales; family Pinaceae; genus Pinus; species Pinus taeda. The sequence goes on from APFE030191478.1 coordinate 13,187, forward strand.
CTTAGCACTTCATGGATGAAGTATTCCTTAAATGACTTAAGCATAGGTTTCTTCTTACCATCATTTTCATGAATGATTAATCCATAACTTGTGCTCAAAACTTGTAATGTTGCACACAAATCCACTTGAAGGCCAAATATCCCCTTCAGAGATCATGTGTTTTTCATATATCTTAATCCTTATAAACTTCACTTAAGACATAAGATCTATTTCCTCCCTAACCATATCTAGAACATTGATAGCTATAGCTAGTTTTGAAAACATCATAATATTACCAATATCACCCTCAGATGGAAATGATATGCTTAGGAGATGGGCATGATATGCTTAGGAGGTCATTCGTAGTAGATCAATGTGTCATTTTTGCTTAAATCCTAGTTTTCCTCCGTTAAGGACATCTAGGGCCTAAATAATCATGTATTTATTATAGAATCTCCCCAAATGACACTCGTATCACTAGTTACATGAAGGGATAATCTTGAAAAGTATTTTGTGGTGGTTTGAAGTGTTTTTCATAGCCACGCATTCCAAAAATATTACCTTCGAGGCCAACAATTATGCTTTCTCCCATGATCATGTCAACGACCTTGAGACCCATTACTACTACTCAAAATATTCTAAAAATGGAATATCTTTACTTATGAGAAAATGATGATGTTGAGATGTCAATTATGGTGGTTCAACCTGTTTGTCTAAGACATTGATACATAGAAGTAAACTCTATATGTCAATTCCCAAATCATCTAATGTCATTAATATCCCCATTATGATAGAGTGTGATATATATATGTGTGTGGGGCCTATACATAACTGGTTATGTTTTATATTTTTAACATGTTTTATATTTATTCTCTTCAACATATTTTAAATAATCTATACACCTCAAAGGTATAGTTTGATATTTACAAAAAAAAAACATTGTTTGTAATTTCATGTATATATTGACTTTTATAATTTAAAATAAATATAAAATTAATGTTACAAAATTAGGGAAAATAACTTTGATAAATCAAGAATAATATGTTGTCTACAATTCTATAATCTTTCTTAAAGAAAATTTTATCATTTAGATATTGATACAAAAATTCTTCAAATAATAGTTTAAAATATTTAGATCTAAGGTCTTTTTACACCATATTCAAATTCGTTGTAAAACCTTCAATCATCACTCCACTTTAGCATGTCATTATGTTTCCATGTTTTCATTGCCAATAAGGCATCATGTGAAACCATCGCTAGTTTGCACCCACTCCTTGGCTCCATTGATATTGCTTTGTCATGTTGCATCAGGCATGCTCAACATGGAGTTGACATGTCTCTTTTAAAATAGAAATACAATATACTTAATTTAAAAATAATATTGGCTATAACAAAATAAGAAACAAAACTACATATTTTTTTAGTTTTACATAAAATATTATAAAACATAGCCAGTTAGTTGTTTATTGAAATATTGTGAAAAAAAGTTAACTCTCACTCTCAATTATAAATAAAATATTTCCATATCCATATGAAATAAGATTATTTTATAGCAATTTTTAAAAATAATTTAAAGTGTTATTGAAACAAAAAAACAAAAAACAAAAAAAAAATGATATTATTTATATTTTCATATTTCAATTGAATAAATAAATAAACCATTTGAATATCCATGTCAAGTAAATTATTTTAATGTCAACTTTAGAGTATATATATGTGTGTGTGAGAGAGAGAGAAAGAGAGTGAGAATGAATGAAAATAAATTATTTCAATGTGTAAAGAGAAGTACTTGAAAGTAAAAATATTTGATGCGCAATTCATTCAATTCTTAAAGTAAAATCATTATGTGACATTCAAAAATTACTAATAGTCATTTAAAAATTCAATGTGCATCATAAATAAAATATTTATGATATCTAAAATTAAGTAATATTGAAATGTATTTAAAAATATATTAATTAAAACAAAACTCAAGGTGAACAATGTAATCCATAAATGAAATATCTCAATGCCCATGTGAACTAAAGTATTTCAATATCAACAATTTACATATTATGTGTGTATTAAAATAGTAATAGTGATTAAAAAACAATGTACATATTATATAAACCAATTGGAAAATTAAATTCTTATTATTATAACATTTCAGGTATTATTAGTTTACATTTTGGCTATTTTTTTACGCGTTAGTATTATTATTTTAAATTTTAGCCCCTTTTTAGGGGTTAATTTTGAATTGAGGAAATATTTGTTAGAATTGCATGTTTAAGCTAGGTTGTTTACACAATCCAAATATCCAAGGGGTTTTCAAGGATTTATGAGAGATTCTTCAGTGTAAATCACATAGAATTTCATTTGTCAACGCGTTTCAAACCAACTAGTGTGGTTCATCGTCAGGACAAGTTGAAGAAACAGATCCAGCTTAGCATGTTAAATAGTATGAGTAGAGTCTCCAACAGATAAATTGATTAACGACTAATTTTGACTTTAGGATGAATATCCATCTTAACTATGATCTATCAAGTTTCGAGAGGGATCAAATCTTTGAAGGTGCAAAATTTTCAAGTTTTTCACTATAAAAAAGGTTTGCACCTCAAGGGATTTGATTGCTTTAGATGCTTGCTAGATCCGTAATTAAGATAGATCTATACTATTAATAAAAAATTAACAATAATATTATAGAAGCTATCACGATGTTGTTTTTGATACTCAATCATCTCTTTAGTAATAATAATTATAAAAGAAATTGGACTCAATGGAATTCTCTCACTACTCTTTAGTGTGATAATCAAATTGTAATACATTTTTCTCACAAGCTAATGTAGTTTTAGTTGACAAAACACATTAACATATACTTACATTTCACTAGCCACAGAATGAAATATGGTATTCGTAGCTTGGAATATTTGCATAGTCAGGAAAAACATACATCATTATTAAACTTTTGTCATTCACCACATTTTCGTATGATACAATCTATGCTTCACGTGAAAAGTGTTCTCTGATTAGAAGGTGATTCATTGTCTTCCTAACTTCGTATATTTTTATGGCTTTTCTTCTTCAGAGAAGAATATCATTTTTTCCCTCCGATGAATTTTTATGCTTTTCTTCAGTTGTAAAAACTGTTAGAATATTAATCACGTCGTTAATGATTGTTCACAATGCCGTCCTTGTCCATGCAACCATAATTGGTGGGCAATGTCATCTGTGAGTTGCTCTAGTGGACCAGTCACTTAAAGGGTGGATGAGATTATGTGAGGAGCATTGGCCTCAGGAGGCATTGAGCCATGTAGAGGGTTTTTGGAAGCTTCCATAGTATGCAGTGAGCGTGGAGGAGCAATTGAGATGGGTAAAGAAGCAACTAGTGTGATATTGTACCTATTGGCACGATGTTGAAGTCATACATGAGATCAACCTGGCTCTAGGCTATAAAATAAAATTGTAGCAAAGAAAACTTGTGAGTTGTAAGGTGCCAGCAGAGCTGTTGTAGCGCAAAGGAGTAAAGCCTGCCTTAGACCCATGTTCTTCTCCCTCATTGCTTAACCTGCGCATTGGAAATGGAGATGGACTTTGTTAGTGTATTAATTAGGACGCCGACAAACCTTGTAAGGACCTGCAATCCATGCGACAGGAAGGGCGACTCCACTGTGTGAAGGACATGCGAAATGCAAAGTGAACGATCAAGAGACAAGTTTATATGATGTTGGGCGAGTTGAGAAGGTGGTCCCATGACTTGGGTGGACCAACCCTCCACTCGGGCGAAGGCAACATGCTGAACGAGTCGGCCTGGACTTTGGGCATGGGTCGGCCGGGTGACATAACCCGCCACCTGCCCGTATATATTGGAGGGTGTTTGGAGGAAAATGACCATCACTCGATCAACACAAGTATGAACGAGGAGTTCTGCGGTGCGTGGATGAGCCCTCACGATAGGCGGAACTTGGGTGTAAAAGACTCGTTCAGAAAAGTTTGGTGGAAAAGTCAAGTGAGAAACTTGGGCGAGAAACTCGGGCGAAAAACTTGTGTAGGAAACTCATGCAAAAAAAATCTGGCGAGGGCGAACTCGGGTGAGGTTGTTCTCGGGTGAGGTCGTTCAGGCAGAAAACTCAGGCGAGGGCGTCACGCAGAAAACTCGGGTGAGGACGTTCGGGCGAACCAGGCGAGGTCGTCGGGCAACCTAGGCGAAGTTGTTTGGGCGAGCTGGTTGAGGTCATCGGGCAAGTCGAGCGAAGTCGTTCGGGCGAGCCGGGTGAGGTCGTCGGGCGACCCAAGTGAAGTTGTGTGGTGACTCAGATGAACGAGTTTAGGTGAAGGTGTGGGTGGACGTGCGGATGGGCGACTGGGTGAGGACGCGCCGTCCACGCTGATACGAAGAATCGTGTAGATGGGTGACTCGGGTAGGGTGTGTCGTGCACTACGAAATGGCATAAATGGTGAAGTGTTGGGATTGTGAATAGAGGTGTGACTCGTGCGGAGGTGCCCATGTGTGGCGACTTGGTTATGACGAGGGGCACCCAAGTTGGGCAGACAACACGATTGTTCGACGAGGTGAACAAAGGGTTGGTGAGTCGTGTGGCGATCATGCGGAGACGCCGACGAGCTGGGCAGCCAAGTTTGCCAAAAGTTGGAAAATTGGCTAAGTGTAAATTTTCGGTTTCCCAAGATTTAACTTGTACTTATAAAGGAAGATTATATATATTGATATCGGGCAGACTCATATTGCAGGGAGTTGCCCCTCCCTTTATACTGTTATGCAATTGTGTATGTGTTAATTGTTGTTGATGATGAATGTGTATGGGTTTTCATCTGTATAAAGGCTAAAAATAATACTTGGTAATGAAAAATAAACTAAGTATGGATGGTTAGGCATAGTCCATGAACATAAGTATTGGTGAAAAGAAAGTGTTCGTTGGTGTCGCACCTCGCTATAAGCATTTGAAAGACTACCGTAGGTGTAGGGGCATGACAAACCATGTTCTTATGATGGTGAGCTCATCATTAATATCAATCGGTGGGGAGTAGCTAGAAGTCAGTTAGATTACAGTCGGTGAATTGTTGTAGAATCTACAGTTTCCTACTTGTATAAATTATCTTTTGTCGAATGTAATGAGGAAGATCACTTTGTAAGTTTCAATCAGTTTCAATATGGTATTAGAGTTGAGGTTTTGAGTAGTGTTGTAAGCGCTCAGCGTTGTGAAAGGCACGTGGAGTTTTCCTGCTTGTTAAGCACTGCGTGGAGGCAGCAAAGGCCGTGTGAGTTGTTGCAGGGTTGTGTGAAGCCTAAGTTTCTGGTGTCGTGGAGTAAGGCTAAGTAGAGAACCGATCTGTCATAGGAGGGCCGCTCTGTAATGTTTGTGTCCCTGTAGCTCCAGAGGGCCGAGATTTGTCATGGTTGTGAGGATGGAAGAAGAGTAAGTATGTCCAATGGTTGAATCTCTATGTTTAATTGCAGTCAAGGCGGAGACCCATAGCGTGGAGAGAGGTGAGCTTAATTCTCAAATATTCCGGGAATCTGCAATCGACTTAAGGATGGCCCGTGGAGAGAACCTTTAGTTATTAAGTAAAAAATATGTAGTGCTAAGGTTGTCATGAAAGTGTTGGAGCCATGAGGAGATGTGTGGAGAGGCAACTAGCATTAGCGCTGCTAGACAATTATTTTTTAATTAACATTGCTCCAAACTTGATGTTTTCAGCATTGCTCCAAATTCATTGTTCATGAACCTGTAGCATTGTGATATTGTACGTGTGAGATCCATGGAGGCATCTGAGATGTGTCGAGCTAAAGGTGAATCTATTGAAGATTGAAGCTGCTAAATATTGTTAATAATTTCAAGTTGAAGGTTAAGTTATTGAAGACTGTTGCCATTTCGAGGAGAGTTTCTTTGAAGAGTTGTTGCTCCTTGTGCGTGGAAGTGTAATTGGTTGGAGTTTTCATCTATGAGTTCCTCTCATGGACTAGTCACTTGAAGGGTGGCTGATATTGAGTGAGGAGCATTGGCCTAAGGAGGGGTTGAGTCATGTGTAGAGGCTTTGTGGAAGCTTCCAAAGTGTGCAATGAGCATGGAGGAGCAAAGGAGATGGGTAAAGAAGTGGCTAGCATGATAGTGTACCTTTTGGGAACTATGTTGAAATCCTACATGAGATCGAGTTGGCTCTAGCCTGTAAAATAAAATTGTAGTAGAGAAAACTGATGAGTTGTAAGGTGTCGACAGAGCTGTTGTAGCGCAAAGGTGTAAAACTTGCCTTGTTCCCATGTTCTGCTCCTTAATTGTTTAACCTGTACGCTAGCAAAGGAGGCAGACTTTCGTTAGAGTTATCTATAAAGAGGTTTTCTGTAAAATTTTCTATTGGCTGCAGTGGAGTCATCTCTTCTTAAATTCGACTTGAGATTTGAGTTATCGAGGGCATGTGAAGCCTTTGTTTCAACACTAGCTTGTTTCCTACTAAGAAGCTAGCATGGTGTGAAGAAGGTGTTGAGCCTTGTCCTATTATGAAGTTGTTGTAGTCTGCTTCTGTCCCAACTTTGTTTGAGCAGACCGGTCAAGCTTTGCGATGTGTATGGGGTTGCATTTGAGCTTGATCTACATGCCTGATGAGAGTAGTAGATATTAAAGAGAGCTAACAACTGCAAGGTTGTGCAGACCGTGACACCTGTGTGGTGTAGATCTTAGAGAGTTTCTAGTGGAGTGTTGGGAGATAGGAGTGCTTGTAACCAAGTGTCCACTGAAGAGAGTTGGGCCAATTGTGACGCCTGTGTGGCATAGATAGTTTCCAGTGGAGTGTTGACAGATAGGAGTGTCTGCAGAAGAAGGTTGTGCCAATTGTGACACCTTTGTGGCATAGATCACAAAGAGTTTTTGGTGGAGTGTTGGCAGATAGGAGTGTCTGCAACCTAATTTCCACTGAAGAGGGTTGTGTTGCCTATGTGGCGTACATCGCTCAGAGAGAAATCAGCTATTGGAGCGTTGACTAGTGTAATTGCATCTAGCATGGAAATGGATTGCTTTAGGGAGCCCTAAATGAAGTTGTGTGAAACCAACAAAAAAAATAAAAACCCCCTTATCAAGAGTTTTTATGTATTGTCTAGTTGACACTGAGACCAACAATCACTTTAAAATTTAGGTAGTCATAATTAAGGGGAGATTTGTTGGTATATTAATGGCGACGCAGACAAACCCTAGCCTTATGACGGCAAGCTTAGCTCTAATACCAATGGACGGAGAGTAAGCAAAAATCGACTAGATTTAAGTAAACAATAAATTATAATCAGTAAATCGATGTGAATCTACGGCTGCCTACTTGTATAAAAATTGTCTTATGTTGAATGCAATAAGAGAGCTCACTTTATGAATTTAAAAAAAAACTAAGCTCTTTTTTCCTTTCGTAAATATTATTTGAAAATAATTATAAGCCAACTACCCTTTACGACTACTCTCGAACTATTCTTCTTAAATGTTATAACAAAGCACTTGTTCAAACTTCATACAGTTTAATATAGCATACCGAACACCATTTACTTTTCTATCTAGTGGCAGGAATTCTTGTGATCTTCTCCCAACATATCTTCCTGAATGCTGCCATTGATTGCCTTCGTCTTAATTTACGGAGGTCTAGTTTCTTGAATGTTACGAGTCCCCATAAAATAATCATACGGAGATAAACATCTCATATTCCAATTCATCTCATGTGGGTTTTCTGCTGCTGCAGGACTGCAGATATAATGCAATGCATGGACACAAGAAGAAAAGAGGTTGCCGGCCAGTATAGTCTGAATGGACCACGAAAAAATATATCAATGACGGTCCCCCCCAGCTTATCAAATTTCCACACTTTTTTTAAGTAAGGGAGTTAAGGCGAGAATAACGATTTAACAAAACACCTCCCCTGGGTTGACTGGACGGTCATATAACTTGGGACAATTGGACTTGATCATTGAATCGATCGGACTCTGGTCTAGCCAATCGAATCAATAGAGAAGAAAAAGAGGAGCATCGCCAAAACCTTCCGAAACATTTTACAGTTTGTCTGGTCTTCTCTTATCGTTCGGCGGACCCACTCCCAAACCCGGCAATAATACACCCACAGACATTATTCCCTCCACAAAATATTAATATCAATATGCCCTGCACTACGTCCGGCTGACAAATTGAGTGGCGGAGAGAGAAAAGTACCTGATAAAATGAAATGAGTGGCCCTATATAAGAACTAATATATTCGCAGAGTTAGACTTGCAAGGTTTTACTCTGTTGGAAGAGAGACACACACGGAGAGAAGAAACTAATACAGCTTACAAACGATTTCGCCCCTCTCGCTACTCGAGATGGAAAGGAATATGCCTGCAAACTGTGCATGAAAATTATATCCTCAGATTAACCGAGGTCATATTTAAGAGTTGAAAATTAATTTTAAATATTACAAAATACGAAAGTTTGCCATATCACTATGATATTAGAATAAACAGTGAAGATTTTACGGTGAAATTTTATTTTAATTTGTAAATTTCCACCCAAAATGCTTTACAATTTAGTAAAGAAAAGGTGCCCTATATAGGAAAGTGGTTATCACTTGTCATATTTAAAAACAATATAATAATATTCATATTAAATTTTGGCAACATTAAAATAAAATAAAAAATCTAAAAGAATAAGTTTTATAGTCGAATTAAAGCATATTAAAATGTGATAGGTAAAATGCAAACTAAAGACAAATAATTTTAATGGAGATAAATCAATTTTAACTGAGAATGATTTATCTAGATCATTTTCGATTATAAAAAAATAATTAACACAAATTAATAATAATAATATAAAACTATGGTAAATAAATTAATATTAAAAATATAAAATATCACATCTAAGCAAGCTACAAATGAATGTTTAATAAATATAAACTAAAGTGATATTTAATATAATATTTATTTTAATAGAAATAATATAATAAATAATATTTCAACAATTAATAATGATGGAAATATAATTAGTAATGCTGTCAAAATTTGAACATAAATTTATAATCAAATTTTTGTGGTGTGGTCATTTTAACCTAATTAATGATAAAATATAACTATATATACCTATTATCTAATAAAATGCAAATATGTGTAGATGAATGATTCATTAAACACTTTATGAATAATTATGGTAAATAATATATATGAAAATATCCATTTATGACTAAAATTCAAAAACTATTAATAAATAAATCAAGTGCTTCATGGGTTTCATGGGTTTTTTAGAATGCAAAATCAATTTATACATTCAAAAGTATATTTTAAACAATAAGAAATCTCAATCTTGCTGAAAATTGTATTGCCGGATTCCAACCAAAAAATCATTTACACTATTAGTTCCACTATCCCAAATTAAATTTAAAATAATAACGAGTTTTATTAATTAACAAGTTACAATTTTAGCAATTAAAAATTAATAATTTTGACAAATAATAAATGAATATTTGTTAATTTGTTTTCAACCCTTTTAACATAAATTTATTATTATAAGTATAGTTATATTAAATCTATAAAAACAATATTTAACAACAAACACTAATACTATACTTGAATATATTTGAGAACAATGAATGAAAAACTGTAAATTATATATAAAATTGTTTAAACCAGATCCATTTAACTCTTTAACTCTGGAAGAGGATCCAAATCTCTTTGAGACATAATCTTTTTAAATATATCTGAAACTGGTAAAACAAAAATTTTAATTTCTATCTTAATTTTATAACTAATTGAAGTAAGATATTAAATTATATTTAATTTCTTATATAAATATAATAAATTTTCGATATTAAAAAAAGTTATTGAAAGTGAGAACTTTTTTTCCAAATTAAATGTTTTTAGTATTATTTTAATTACAAAAATATTACTTTCAATTAAAAGTAAAAATAATTTTATTTTCACATATAATTGTTTTTATTTTTAGGGTGAAGCGAGTCGTTGGGTAGTTCCTAAAACACCATGGATAGAAAGGATCTGAAATGGGTGGTTGAGTAGTTCCTAAAACACCATAGATGGAAAGGATCTACCATCTCTATGAGAATATGAACATTGAGGATGAAAATCGAGGATGGAAATCATGTCCTGTTCGAATTGCCGGCATACAACCACATTAGATCTCAGTTTCATAATCTTTGTTGCAATATTGACCTTCCTAGCCTTTACCGCAAAATTATAGTGAGCTTGGGAGGCTTCTCTCCATGCTTTTTGAGGATAGGAATAAAATCTTAAATCAAACTAAATAATTCGTTTTAGATCTCAGTTTCATAATCTTTGTTGCAATATTGACCTTCCTAGCCTTTACCGCAAAATTATAGTGAGCTTGGGAGGCTTCTCTCCATGCTTTTTGAGGATAGGAATAAAATCTTAAATCAAACTAAATAATTCGTTTCTTTAGGTTCCATAGACCAAAGTTTGGTCCCAGTGGACATTAACCACCACCATCATCATCATCAGTAGGTGCAATAGACCAAAGTTTGGTCTCAGTGGATGTTAACCACCACCATCATTATCATCATCATCAATATTATTCATCTTACACATACTAAAACTTACAAAGAAATTATGAATGAAATTATATTTTTCAATATGGATATAATAACCATCATTATCATCATCATCAATATTATTCATCTTACACATACTAAAACTTACAAAGAATTTATGAATGAAATTATATTTTTCAATATGGATATAATAAAACATCATTGTTTGATACTTAAGCATTGAAAATATCTAGCTATATGTATTTGAATGTGATTGAAAAATGATTTACATAAAACCAAGATTTAAAGAAATCCTCAATCTTATTTCTTTTAGTGTAAAATTTATTGCACCTTCATAATACAAGATGTATAGAAATCATCTATGAGTCATTTTGTGAAATTATACTATTTACTAAGTTTGCATATTCATTTTAGTTAGAACTCTTTCATTCATGAGTTCTCTTCACTCCCTTTGATTGCGTATCTATAGCTACAAGAGTGCATGAAATAGTTATGTTCAAAGCAAGCTTTTTTGGGAGCAGGAGTAGAAGCAGGAAGCAAGAGTCAGGAGGGACATTTTCAAAAGCCTCCAAGTTGGAAGCGAATCGGGGGATAATTTTTATATAGGATATAATTTTATATGTTTTGATGCATATATGTCAACAAAATCATGTAGAATGATGAATTAGATATAAAAGGCATAAAAACATACATTAAGCCATATAACATCAATCATCTAGAAGTTATAATATTCATCAACCACATGTACGCAAGTTACATGTTCTCATTTATATAGCATATAAGTATGGACATAACCAAAATAGTATCGAGTGCAATCCATCTTTGAATTGAAAATACATCAACAAATAGGCTCTAGATGGCCTATAGCATCTAAAAAAATTATGCTACAGCAAAT
>APFE030191483.1:0-36469 GCA_000404065.3 Pinus taeda
AAAAATCACCATGCAACACATACTTATCCATAGAAATCTTCAAATCCTTGTACACTTGAACATCCTCATTATCAACCTGTGTATGTTGAATTTGTTTTGCTGGGACTTGCAATTTCTTTGCCAAGTTGACATTTACAAGATTTTGTTTGCAACTCGGATTGATAGAGACAATGATTTTCTCCTTCTGAAGCAATCCATGAACCTGCGATACCGATATACCAGCCAAAAATAAACCTTTTGGTTCCTTGGTTTCCTTCTTTCCTGTAAAAATAACAGCTTTGCTAGGCTGTGTGTCTGTCTGTGTGTGCTTATCCACAAGATTTGATTCACGGTCAAAGCGCTCTATAAGAGCTTTGGCAAATTGGGCCCAACTCGTAAAAGGTCCATTGCGACGTTGATGCCATTCCGCCCATTGCCATCGTTCATTATCCAAGTACATGGTCCCCACTCCCAGCTTAGTCCAATCATCTTGGAGACGATTCAATTTGAAATACTGGTCCATTTGTGCTAGCCATGCGGACGGGTGAGAACCGTCAAATTTATACAACTCCCTTGAAATCCGATCTAGGCCCGCCATCACAAAAATATTGGTGAAAAATTGAAATGGTCACAGATCCGTCAATATTGCTCAGAATCTCTATTATAACCTGTTTTTAGAAATGGAACAACCACTCTGTATCTGCCCATGTGGTAGAAATCTTGATCCAGGCACTTGAAATTTCAGATCTGCGCTGCTACTCTCCCGCCGTCACCCAAAATTTCTGCAAAAAGAGTTGATGTTAATTCAGTGATATCTCCCTCATCCGGACTCCGATTCGACTGATTTTTTTTTTGAAATTGGGTATTTTTCCACAAAGATTCCGGAACTACAATTATATTTTGTATATCTTGCACCAAGACGTCTAGATCTGCGCCGCAAACTCGCTGCCCTGAAAAATTATCTGCAACCCCACTGATTTTTTAAATCCGCGATATCTCCTTCATCCAGACTCCGATTTGACCGATTTTTTTTTTGAAATCGGCTATTTTTTCACAAGGAATATAGATCTGCAATCATATTTTGTAGATCTTGAACCAAAACGTACATATTTTATCTGCAAACTCGCCGCCCTTGAAATCCTGCAAAAAGTAAAAAAAAAATCTCCACTTTTGTGCCCAAGAAAGTGCTCTGATACCACTTGTTGTAGATCTGACCTAGTTTCATATAGCTCTGATACCACTTGTTGTAGATCTAACCCAAGAAATATTAGAGATCTGATATGAAATTATAAGACAATGCAATTAAACCCAGAAATAATATGAAATGATAGAAATGCTTCTTTATTATCAAACCCTAATGATAGGGCAACACCATACATTCACTCCTTAAGGAAGGAGAACACTCCACAAGCCATATGCCTGTTCATACAAGAATACTTCTCTTCATATCCCTCCATGTGGAGTCTCTAGCCTCTATATAGGTCTCATACATACAATACCATGCATCATTACCATTTCCTCATACCATCAACTAATACCATTGGCCCCTTACATTATTATTAACTACTTGTGGTCCCTTACATGACATGGGTTAACCACCTTATTTATTACTATGGTCCATCCCATTATTACATTAATACCTTGGGTACCTCCCTCGGTACCCCATATTACCCCCCCTAGGTATATAACATTACAAAATGGAGATGGAAAGCCAACCATTAGCTACAGGTGCAGTGTTACAAACATGACAAATGGCTTGGGTGACTGTTTACCTTCCTTTTCCACTTGGATAGAAGCCAAACTCTTTAAAATTTGCCTTAGTTTCCAAAAAAAGTGAAGTTTATATGAGTGGGCCCACTTGGAGAAAGTCGCGAATCGAAATTTCGCGAAACAGAAGTGAATTTGGCCTTTTTCTCTATATGCGTCGCGCCCAATTCTATATGCGCCACGCCACTTTGGAGGTTGCTTTGAGGTACCTGTAGGAGTCAAAAATGTGCCCAAGTGTGCTTGTTGGAAAGCCTGACCTATCTACTTTCCAACTCAAGTGGAATTTATGAATTTGGTGCTCATTTACCCCTCCAAAGCTTCATTCTCCCAAGACTGCTTCCTGTGTGTCAAAATAGGGGCAGAGAGGCCATTTTTTGGGTTTTTTTGACCTCCTGCAGACTCAAATCATGCCCAAATTTCTTTTCCAAGCACCAGTAGTCGTGATTTTGCATGCTGAATCCAAAAATGCAAGCCATTTGTCATTTGGAGCTCCCAATCCTAAGCGCCGCGCCATTGGGAGAAAAAACCTGTGTTGTGACCAAAAATTTGCCATGTGACCAAAATTGCCCCAAATTTCTTGAAATTTGGGCTGGAGGTTCTCTAAGAGGTACTATGCTGGGCCACAGAGGCTTCAGCCAAGATTCGAAGCTGATCTTGCTCTTTTTGCCTCTTTTGCCTCTTTGTCGCTTTGCTCAATTTTGCCTTTAAGCTCCTTATCCGAGCCTTTGAACTCATGTTCCATGCCCTGTAATGATAAACCATCCACCTTAGTATGGTTTTGTCTCTATCAGCCTTCTCCAGCAGTCTCTCAAGGTGGATGTTGATCCGCTCGAGCCAAGACTCATGGTCACTGTTAATCTCTTGGTCCAATGTAGTGAGCTCAATCCTCCTATGCTAGGCAGCTTGGCGATTCTCACGAATGTTTTGCAGCTCCATGATCTCATGCTGGTCCTCAAGATGTTTGTTCCTCTCCTCCAAATACCTGATGATCCATTTGGCCCTCTCCAAATTGAGTGACAAGTCTTGGATCTCCGTTTTCTGCTCTTGGATGGTCATCCTAAGTTTGGCACTCTCCACATCTGCATATCATCCTGAATGAGGATGAAGTCCGCCTCCTATTCACCTGATGGCCCCTCTTCATGCATGGGCCTCTTTCCCTTGTCCTGTACCTATGCTATCAATGCCGGAAGTGAGGCCCCTTCCACCCTGGGTGGAGATAACACACGCTTTGCTGTTGCAAACAAGTGCCTACTACCTCTGTGATATGTGACGAATACTAGCATAGTAGTGGTCTCATGGCGCTCATACTGATGAGAAGGACTACCTATCTCATGTTCGGCCTTTGATAATACATGTGAAGTGTTGAAGAGGTTGCGGGAGATGAAGCCATCCCAAGTAATGCCCTACAATCCCAACTGATGATCCACCAAAATCCGGATAAGAGCAAAGTGATAAGCATTGTTAAGTTGTTGCTGAGGGGTCTTGTGATGCATGAAAGTGTTCATCCTCTCTATGTTCTTGCAAATGAAAAATGGGAGGTTCATCATCCATACCTTGGTAAAGTGCATGAGCAACCTGATGTGATAGGCATATAGACGAGAGAACCTCCCCTCACAGCTGAAGTACTTCATGATCAATTTCATGAGCGGAGCATATTCCTCTCTCAAATATTTGAATGCAAAGACTCTTGTGAGCTGCCTCAAGAATATGTCCTTAATGTAAGGTTCATAGTGTTGCCTATCCACCTTCTTTTTCTTGTGCCACTGTTCTCCAACATTCGGTATGCCGGTTGCCAGTGAGATAGTTTCGGGTGTCAATGTGAAGGTGACCCCGGCCAGGATAGACTGACCTCCATGTAGGTGAAGCACAAAAAGACGGACCAACTCATGATAAACTCTAACATTAGCCACCCTTTGACAAAATTCAAAACATGATAGATGCTGGAAACATGACATAGCAAGAGGGAAGGCCTGCAATTCTGTGAGGGTAGTTGGCTCATCTCTAACATGTTTTCCACTCTTGTGATGTCTCCTGGGATCCTGTTCTTCCGAGGATGAATCACTTTGTGTCTCCATCTCATACTCTGATGAATGCTCAGATGCCATGGCTGCTGTGTGTACTGTACTTGGGCTGCCCTTTGATGCTAGTATGAAACTAGGTGTTGTTGTGATATCTGCCACCAAGGGGAACAATGAAAACAGAGAGTATTAGGAGGGGAATAATATGATGGGAATAGGGGTTATGGGGAGAAGTTTTGTTTAGGGATATGTAGGGGGGTTTGGGTATTTGATTAGGTAGGGTTTTGGGGTTTTGATTGACCAAAGAGTGGACGGATAGGGGCTAGGGTTTGGTAGTGTTTTAGGGTAGGGATAATAGAAAAATGAGAAAGGGGGGATAGGGAAAAATGGCAAGAAAGGGAAAAGTGAGGGGTGAAAACGGGGCCTTGGCACTAACACCACAATTTTGTGACCCTAGCAACCATGGCTTTGATGTTTTTTTAGTGGTTGGTTTATAAGTTTTGTTGCAATTAAACATAGCCATGAACCACCATAACATTCACAAAATTTTATGAGCAAGCCATGGTATAGAGCCTACATGTTGATTTGAGGGGTTTCACAGGCAACTTGAGGCAATTTGGCACGACTTCAGGCCTTTGTGGGTGTGCGCCGCTCGCTAAACCCAGTGCGTCGCACCCTTTATATGTGTCACGCCCTTGTAAAATTTTCACTGTGGGGTGGCTCTATGTGCGCTGTGCTCTATATGTGCGTCGTGCCCCTCTGTGTGTGCACCGCGCTCTGGAAAACGACTCCCACTTCACTCCAAATGCGTGCTAGCTCTCTCACCAACTTTGCTATGTTTCTCTATGACCTTGATTTGCACAATGACCTTGATTTTTGTGGAAACTTGTATATAAAGACTTTGAAGTCATGGGTTTAATTTTTTCTTCTCCAAAAACCCACTTTGCTAATGTTTCATTTTGGCTTTTTTCACTGACTTAAAGCAACACTTAAATTTCACTTTTCCCTTGGAAATTTTAGCTCAATGATGAATTTTCGGCACTCTTTGCAGGGATTGCATGACAGGGCATTTGGCCACGGAAACCATGACTGCACCTGAAGAAATCAACTGACGAATTTTTTTGAAAATTTTATCACAAATGACACATTGTTTGACTTTTCTTCAAAACAGAGTTTTGAAGAACAGTCGAAGTTTGTCCACATGATGATGAAACTCTTTGAATCATAACTTTGTAAGGGCCTCCCTCTGGCCTGCATGGCTTTATTGGACATGGTTGAAGACCAAATTGATTAATCCCTAGACCTAATGATCGAAAATGACTTTTGTCCATTAAGGACCAGACCTTGACTTTCATGGACTTTAGTGATCATTGACAAAATACCTAAGCCAACAGGAGCCAGACATGAGGGGGACTGACTAACAAGACCTTTTTCCATCAGATTATGGCATGCCCCTAGCGGAATGCAGCTGAGGGAATGGAGCGGGACTCCCAAAAATTAAATGCATAAAGCGTTTTGATCTCTAACGGAGGACTGACAAGACCGACTCTAACATTGGCTCCAATGGGGGATGGTAGCTCCTTGGAGGTGCCAAGAACTGCAGATCTTTGGGTGAGTAGACAGTGCCTTCGTCCATTTGGCTATGGAGTCATTATTTCAACAAACGACACAAGACTCTGACTCATTTATTGACTGAAACCTAACTAAGACCAACTTAATTATGGAACCAACATGACTAAAAAACCGACTCAATGCAAAAGGAAATGACTCATGACTGACTTAACTAAAGCAAGAACTTACAAAACTTGTTTCAATGGCAGCAGTCCATCAAGATTCGAGGGTTTCAAATCATGATGACAACCACCTGCGTACTAATGCAATATGTACAATCATGTGTAATGTGTCTTCCAATGTAACCAATCAAGTAGATGCCTCCTTGATTGATTCTCCTGATCAGATCTTCTGGTCAACAACAGGTACTGGTAACTAGGCTTCCAAAAACATAATTGACCATGATCTCCTTCATCATTGAATACTGCAATAATCACCTTCACTGCTGACTGCAACAAATCTGCCATTGGATCCTGAAAAGCATGAAGATTGACCTCTTGCTGGAAAAACAAGGTATCTTTTTCTCTTGATTCTGGTCTTTCTTAAAAAATAAGAGTATGTTCCGGGTCTTCAAAAAATTCTGAACAAGTGGATGAAAAAATCTCCTTTTCAAAGAACATTTCAAAACATGAGACATATGAGGAGGAATCTGAAAGGGAATCCTGAATGGTCTGATCTTCTGAAGTCTGAATATATGGTAGGTCATCTTCATATGATATGATAGCAAGATTCTCATTACATTCATCACATTCATCAATCATGAGAAAAGCAACTTCAGATGTTTCTTGAAACCTAACAATAACATTTCTATCATTTACCATAAATTCATCCAAAGGAAATTTTTCACTTGCTTGAGAAAAATTCTCATCTTGTTGTTCATGAGCTGATTGGACTACCTCTTTATGAAGGCTTTGTTCTGATGACATGAGAACATTTGGATTCAAAACTTTGTTTTCTTCATTCCAGGTGATTTTAACTGTAGAATTCTCTTTCATGGGACTTAGTACAAGGTTTTCTTGGTCACCATAATCCGAATCTGGATTTGAAAGGGTTGACTTAATGTTATCACATTCTGAAAGTAGAACTGGACTTCCCTGCATGCTGTCTTCTTCTATGGACAGATCTGAAACGACACTTTTTCTTTCATCACTTTCAGCAATATGGAATTCTTCAACCTGTTGATCTATAAAGTTGTTCACAGGACTGTCATCCTTTTCAAAAGAGGAAGAAGTTTCACCAACACTTTCTTGACCATGTGTGCACTGCAAATCTGCTTTAGCTTGAGCTAGAACATGACCGTTCAAGATTTGATCTATCTCATCTTCAGATAGAGGAGATAATATTTTTTGTTTTCTTCTGCTCAAATATTGATTGTCTTCAATATTTTCAAGTGAAGGAGTATATAAATTTTCCTCATACTGCTGATCCATTTCATGTAATTCATGTTGACTATCGAGAGGCAAAACTCCTTCATCTTCCAATGTACTAAAATCTTGATCATGTTGCAAATTTTCCTGATCATCTTCATGTTGCTGAAATGGGTTTTCACATAGGGCTTCCATGATCTCTTCATCCATGAAATTATCATCTTCATAATATTTTTCAAGGCTTTCAATAAAACCATCAGCGTATTTGCAACAGTCATGAACTAAATTTAATTTTGGATAAGAGTCTTCATACTTCTCCAAGAACATGGCATGAAAATCCTTTAGACAGTAAATACAAGCAGCGGGCAAATTTTCATACCAAGATTGGGCTTCATCTTCCAGAGTGGCCAGGAATATCTTCATCAGGAAATCTTCAGGAAAATCAACTTTCAACTTGCGAATATGCATGTCAAATATAACTATATGTAAAGCAGCATCCTTCCTACCATCATCTTTAAACGTAGGCAAATTCCTTGACCAATCTACTTTCGGAATATTATTTGGAAAGCCTGGAATGTGATCTCGGCTCATGGGAGCTTATCTTCTTGCAATCCGCTCCATTTTTAAAAAATCTCAAAGCTACTGATCCCTCTATAGTGGAGTCACCATGAAGCACTGGTTGCTAGATTCTTTAGTGAAAGGAGTCGCCATGTGAATGATTTCAGTCGTCTTCCTATGTCTGATCGTTGTTCACCATCAACAATCAGCTCTAAACTTGAGATATGTACTGGGGCAAAACAATCTTCAAGAACACCATTTTCTTCCCCAGTGGAGTCACCACTATGTTAGCACCTAAATCCGCCTTAGGCTGAAGGAAGGAAAAATTCAGGGTAACCACAAACCACACTCAATCTAGTAGTTAGCCCTACCAGAACAGGAGAGGGCTCTCTCCCTGTCATGCTCAGTGAATAAACAAAATGATATGGTCTAAGATGAATTACAATGAAATATTGATTTTAGGCTAGTAAATAAATATGGGAACGAGGAGCAATTTTTATAAATGACTGAGTTTCTGGGATGGTATGGGACCAATGGACAGTATGAGTAGAGAATTTAACACAAAAGGCACAGATTACTTCATGAGGCAAGACAGGTGGAAAGTCTAGCAATTAAATTTGAAGTAATGCAGAATGGAAAGATTGTTTAGGAGGGTGAAAAGGGCATAAACACATGAATCCTTTTCCACAGAAGAAGAACACATATGTGAAACTTTCCCACAGGTAGAGCATTAAACATGAATTCTACCTTATCTTACTTAGAAAATTTCATTGAAATGAATATGAATGAACTGTGAAACATAACGAAATACATATGAAACATAAAGAGAACACATTTGCTACGCTCACGCCACAAGAATCTCATGAAACAGAGCCACTGCCTTTCATTAATCCTCTGTCAAAATATACAATGAAGAACTAAGTTTCTCTCCCACAGTCTCCCAGAAATTACAAGCCAACCAACCCTTTGCAAACGGTTTACATACAATATATAGAATATGCCATGAGGAAGTAGAACGCCCAAGGGTTGGGGAGTTTCTCGAATCATTACAAAATGGAGATGGAAAGCCAACCATTAGCTATAGGTGCAGTGCTACAAACATGACAAATGGCTTCGGTGATTGTTTGCCTTCCTTTGCCTCTTGGATAGAAGCCAACTCTTTAAAATTTGCCTTAGTTTCCAAAAAAAGTGAAGTGTAGATGAGCGGGCCCACTTGGAGAAAGTCGCGAATCGAAATTTCGCGAAATGGAGATGAATTTGGCCTTTTTCTCTATATGCACCGCGCCCAATTCTATATGCACCGCGCCACTTTGGAGGTTGTTTTGAGGTACCTGCAGGAGTCCAAAATGTACCCAAGTGGACTTGTTGGAAAGCCTGGCCTGTCTAATTTCCAACCCAAGTGGAATTTATGAATTTGGTGCTCATTTGCCCATCCAAAACTTCATTCTCCCAAGACTGCTTCCTGTGTGTCAAAATAGGGGCAGAGAGGCCATTTTTTTGTTGTTTTTAAACTCCTGGAGACTCAAATCATGCCCAAATTTCTTTTCCAAGCACCAGTAGTAGTGATTTTACATGCTGAATCCAAAAATGCAAGCCATTTGTCATTTGGAGCTCCCAATCCTAAGCGTCGCGCCACTGGCGCAGCGCACAGGGAGAAAAAACTTTTGTTGTGACCAAAAATTTACCATGTGACCAAAATTGCCCCAAATTTCTTGAAATTTGGGCTGGAGGTTCTCTAAGAGGTACTATGCTGGGCCACAGAGGCTTCAGCCAAGATTCGAAGCCGGTCTTGCTCTTTTTGCCTCTTTTTCCACTTTGTCGCTTTGCTCAATTTTGCTTTTAAGTTCCTTATCCGAGCCTTTGAACTCATGTTCCATGCCCTGTAATGATAAACCATCCACCTCAGTATGGTTTTGTCTCTGTCGGCCTTTTCCAGTAGTCTCTCAAGGTGGATGTTGATCCGCTCGAGCCAAGACTCACGGCCACTGTTAATCTCTTGCTCCAATGTAGTGAGCTCAATCCTCCTATGTTGGGCAGCTTGGCGATTCTCACGGATGTTTTACAGCTCCATGATCTCATGCTGGTCCTCAAGCTATTTGTTCCTCTACTCCAAATACCTGATGATCCATTTGGCCCTCTCCAAATTGAGTGACAAGTCTTGGATCTTCGTGTTCTGCTCCTGGATGGTCATCCTAAGTTTGGCATTCTCCACATCTGCATCATCATCCTGAATGACGATGAAGTTGACCTCCTGTTCACCTGACGGCCCCTCGTCATGCATGGGCCTCTTGCCCTTGTCCTGTACCTGTGTTGTCGATGCCAGAAGAGAGGCCCCTTCCACCCCGAGTGGAGATAACACTCGCTTTTCTGCTGCAAACAAGTGCCTACTGCCTCTCTGATATGTGACGAATACTGGCATAGTAGTGGTCTCATGGCACTCATACTGATGAGAAGGACCACCTATCTCATGTTTCACCTCTGATAATACCTGTGAAGTGTTGAAGAGGTCATGGGAGATGAATTCATCCCAAGTAATGCCCTGCAATCCCAACAGATGATCCACCAAAATCCGGATAAGAGCAAAGTGACAAACACTGTTAAGTTGCTGCTGAGGGGTCTTGTGCTGCATGAAGGTGTTCATCCTCTCTATGTTCCTGCAAATGAAAAATGGGAGTTTCATCATCCGTACCCTGGTAAAGTGCATGAGCAACGTGATGTGATAGGCATATAGACGAGAGAACCTCCCCTCACAGCTGAAGTACTTCATGACCAATTTCATGAGCGGAGCATATTCATCTCTCAAATATCTGAATGGAAAGACTCTTGTGAGCTACCTCAAGAATTTGGCCTTAATGTAAGGCTCATAGTGTTTCCTATCCACCTTCTTTTTCTTGTGCCACTGTTCTCCAACATTCGGTATGCCGGTTTCCAATGAGATAGTTTCGGGTTTCAATGTGAAGGTGACCCCGGCTATGATAGACTAACCTCCATGTAGGTGAAGCACAAAAAGACAGGCCAACTCATGATGAACTCTAACATTAGCCACCCTTTGACAAAATTCAAAACATGATAGATTTTGGAAACATGACATAGCAAGAGGGCAGACCTGCAATTCTGTGAGGGTAGTTGGCTCATCTCTAACATGTTTTCCACTCTTGTGATGTCTCCTGAGAGCCTGTTCTTCCGAGGATGAATCACTTTGTGTCTCCATCTCATACTCTGATGAATGCTCAGATGCCATGACTGCTGTGTGTACTATACTTAGGCTACCCTTTGATGCTGGTATGAAACTAGGTGTTGTTGTGATATCTGCCACCAAGGGGAGCAATGAAAACAGGGAGTATTAGGAGGGGAATAATATGATGGGAATAGGGGTTATGGGGAGAAGTTTTGTTTAGGGATATGTAGGGGGGTTTGGGTATTTGATTAGGTAGGGTTTTGGTGTTTTGATTGACCAAAGAGTGGAGGGATAGGGGCTAGGGTTTGGTAGTGTTTTAGGGTAGGGATAATAGGAAAAATGAGAAAGGGGGGATAGGGAAAAATGGCAAGAAAGGGAAAAATGAGGGGTGAAAACGGGGCCTTAGCACTAACACCACAATTTTGCAGCCCTAGCAACCATGGCTTTGATGTTTTTTTACTGGTTGGTTTTTGAGTTTTGTTGCAATTAAACATAGCCATGAACCACCATAACATTCACAAAATTTTATGAGCAAGCCATGATATAGAGCCTACCTGTTGATGTGAGGGGTTTCACAGGCAACTTGAGGCAATTTGGCACGATTTCAAGCCTTTGTGGGTGTGCGCCACGCGCCAAACCCAGTGCGTCGTGCCCTTTATATGCGTCGCGCCCTTATAAAATTTGCACTGTGGGGTGGCTCTGCGTGCGCCGCACTCTGTATGTGCGTTGTGCCCCTCTGTGTGTACGCTGCACTCTGGAAAACGACTCCCACTTCACTCCAAATGTGTGCTAGCTCTCTCACCAACTTTGCTATGTTTCTCTATGACCTTGATTTTTGTGGAAACTTGTATATAAAGACTTTGAAGTCATGGGTTTAATTTTTTCTTCTCCAAAAACCCACTTTGCTAATGTTTCATTTTGGCTTTTCTCACTAACTTAAAGCAACACTGAATTTCACTTTCCCTTTGAAATTTTAGCTCAAATGATGAAATTTTCAGCACTCTTTGCAGGGATTGCATGACAGGGAATTTGGCCACGGAAACCATGACTGCACCTGAAGAAATCAACTGACGAATTTTTTTGAAAATTTTATCACAAATGACACACTGTTTAACTTTTCTTCACAACAGAGTTTTGAAGAACAGTCGAAGTTTGTCCACATGATGATGAAACTCTTTTAATCATAACTTTGTAAGGGCCTCCCTCTGGCCTGCATGGCTTTATTGGACATGGTTGAAGACCAAATTGATTAATCCCTAGACCTAATGATCGAAAATGGCTTTTGTCCATTAAGGACCAGACCTTGATTCATGGACTTTAGTGATCATTGACAAAAGACCTAAGCCAGCAGGAGCCAGACATGAGGGGGACTGACTAATAAGACCTTTTTCCGTCAGATTATGGCATGCCCCTAGCGGAATGCAGCTGAGTGAATGGAGCGGGACTCCTAAAAATGAAATGCATAAAGAGTTTTGATCTCTAACGAAGGACTGACAAGACTGACTCTAACATTGGCTCCAATGGGGGATGGTAGCTCCTTGGAGGTGCCAAGAACTGCAGATTTTTGGGTGAGTAGACAGTACCTTCATCTATTGGGCTATGGAGTCATTATTTTGACAAACTACACAAGACTCTGACTCATTTATTGACTGAAACCTGACTCAGACCGACTTAATTATGGAACCAACATGACTGAAAAACTGACTCAAAGCAAAAGTAAATCACCCATGACTCACGTAACTAAAACAAGAACTTACAAAACTTGTTTCAATGGCAGCAGTCCATCAACATTCGAGGGTTTCAAATCATGATGACAACCACCTGCGTACTAATACAATATGTACAATCATGTGTAATGTGTCTTCCAATGTAACCAATCAAGTAGATGCCTCCTTGATTGATTCTCCTGATCAGATCTTCTGGTCAACAACAGATACTGGTAACTAGGCTTCCAAAAACATAATTGACCATGATCTCCTTCATCACTGAATACTGAAATAATCACCTTCACTGCTGACTGCAAGAAATCTGCCATTGGATCCTGAAAAACATGAAGATTGACCTCTTACTGGAAAAACAAGGTATCTTTTTCTCTTGATTCTGGTCTTTCTTCATAAATAAGAGTATGTTCCGGGTCTTCAAAAAATTCTAAACAAGTGGATGAACAAATCTCCTTTTCAAAGAACATTTCAAAACGTGAGACATGTGAGGAGGAATCTGAAAGGGAATCCTGAATGGTCTGATCTTCTGAATTCTGAATATATGGTAGGTCATCTTCATACGATATGATAGCCAGATTCTCATTACATTCATCACATTCATCAATCATGAGAAAAGCAACTTCAGATGTTTCTTGAAACCTAACAATAACATTTCTATCATCTACCATAAATTCATCCAGAGGAAATTTTTCACTTGCTTGAGCAAAATTCTCCTCTTGTTGTTCATGAGCTGACTAGACTACCTCTTTATCAAGGCTTTGTTATGATGACATGAGAACATTTGGATTCAAAACTCTGTTTTCTTCATTCCAAGTGATTTTAACAGCAAAATTCTCTTTCATGGGACTTAGTACAAGGTTTTCTTGGTCACCATAATCCGAATATGGATTTCAAAGGGTTGACTTAATGTTATCACATTCTGAAAGTAGAACTGGACTTCCCTGCATGTTGTCTTCTTCTGTGGACAGATCTGAAACGACACTTTTTCTTCATCACTTTCAGCCATATGAAATTCTTCAACCTGCTGATCTATAAAGTTGTTCACCAGACTGTCGGAAGAAGTTTCACCAACACTTTCTTGACCATGTGTGCACTGCAAATCTGCTTTAGCTTGAGCTAGAACATGACCGTTCAAGAGTTGATCTATCTAATCTTCAGACAGAGGAGATAATATTTTTTGTTTTCTTCTGCTCAAACATTGATTGTCTTCAATATTTTCAAGTTAAGGAGTATATAAATTTTCCTCATACTGCTAATCCATTTCATGTAATTCATGTTGACTATCAAGAGGCAAAACTCCTTCATCTTCCAACGTACTAAAATCTTGATTATGTTGCAAATTTTCCTGATCATCTTGATGCTGCTGAAATGGGTTTTCACATAGGGCTTCTATGATCTCTTCATCCATGAAATTATCATCTTCATAATATTTTTCAAGGCTTTCAATAAAACCATCAGCGTATTTGCAACAGTCATGAACTAAATTTAATGCTGGATAAGAGTCTTCATACTTCTCCAAGAACATGGCATGAAAATCCTTTAGACAGTAAACACAAGCAGCGGGCAAATTTTCATACCAAGATTGGGCTTCACCTTCCAGAGTGGCCAGGAATATCTTCATCAGGCAATCTTCAGGAAAATCAACTTTCAACTTGCGAATATGCATGTGAAATCTAACTAGATGTAAAGCAGCATCCTTCCTACCATCATCTTTAAACGTAGGAAAATTCCTTGACCAATCTACTTTTGGAATCTTATTTGGAAAGCCTAGAATGTGATCTCGGCTAATGGCAGCTTATCTTCTTGCAATCCGCTCCATTTTTAAAAAAGCTCAAAGCTATTGATCCCTCTACAGTGGAGTCACCATGAAGCACCGGTTGCTAGATTCTTTAGTGAAAGGAGTCGCCAGGTGAATGATTTCAGCCGTCTTCTTATGTCTGATCGTTGTTCACCATCAACAATCAACTCTAAACTTGAGATATGTACTAGGGAAAAACAATCTTCAAGCAAAGCATTTTCTTCCCCAGTGGAGTCACCACTATGTTAGCACCTAAATCCGCCTTAGGCTGAAGGAAGGCAAAATTTAGGGTAACCACAAACCACGCTCAGTCTAGTAGCTAGCCCTACCAGAACAGGAGAGGCCTCTCTCCGTGTCACGCTCAATGAATAAACAAAACGATATGGTCTGAGATGACTTACAGTGAAATATTGATTTTAGGCTAGTAAATAAATATGGGAACAAGAAGCAATTTTTATAAATGACTGAGTTTCTGGGATGGTATGGGACCAATGGATAGTATGAGCAGAGAATTTAACACAAAAGGCACAGATTACTTCGTGAGGCAAAACAGGCGGAAAGTCTAGCAATTAAATTTGAAGTAATGTAGAACGGAAAGATTGTTTAGGTGGGTGAAAAGGGCATAAACACATGAATCCTTTTCCACAGAAGAAGAACACATACGTGAAACTTTCCCATGGGTAGAGCATTAAACATGAATTCTACCTTATCTTACTTAGAAAATTTCATTGAAATGAATATGAATGAACTGTGAAACATAACGAAATACATATGAAACATAAAGAGAACACATTTGCTACACTCATGCCACAAGAATCTCATGAAACAGAGCGACTGCCTTTCATTAATCCTCTGTCAAAATATACAATGAAGAACTGAGTTTCTCTCCCACAATCTCCCATAAATTACAAGCCAACCAACCCTTTGCAAATGGTTTGCATACAATATATAGAATATGCCATGAGGAAGTAGAACTACCAAGGGTTGGGGAGTTTCTCGAGTCATTACAAAATGGAGATGGAAAGCAACCATTAGCTACAGGTGCAGTGTTACAAACATGACAAATGGCTTGGGTGAATGCTTGCCTTCCTTTGCCACTTGGATAGAAGCCAAACTCTTTAAAATTTGCCTTAGTTTCCAAAAAAAGTGAAGTGTAGATGAGCGGGCCCACTTGGAGAAAGTCGCGAATCGAAATTTCGCGAAATGGAGATGAATTTGGCCTTTTTCTCTATATGCGCCGCGCCCAATTCTATATGCGCCGCACCACTTTGGAGGTTGTTTTGAGGTACCGGCAAGAGTCCAAAATGCGCCAAGTGTGCTTGTTGGAAATCCTGGCCTGTCTACTTTCTAACCCAAGTGGAATTTATGAATTTGGTGCTCATTTTCCCTCCAAAACTTCATTCTCCCAAGACTGCTTCCTGTGTGTCAAAATAGGGGCAGAGAGGCCATTTTTTGGGTGTTTTTGACCTCCTGGAGACTCAAATCATGCCCAAATTTCTTGTCCAAGCACCAGTAGCCGTGATTTTGCATGCTGAATCCAAAAATGCAAGCCATTTGTCATTTGGAGCTCCCAATCCTAACCGTCGCGCCAGTGGCGAGGCGCACAGGGAGAAAAAACCTGTGTTGTGACCAAAAATTTGCCATGTGACCAAATTGCCCGAAATTTCTTGAAATTTGGGCTGGAGGTTCTCTAAGAGGTACTATGCTGGGCCACAGAGGCTTCAGCCAAGATTCGAAGCCGATCTTACTCTTTTTGCCTCTTTTGCCACTTTGTCGCTTTGCTCAATTTTGCCTTTAAGCTCCTTATCCGAGCCTTTGAACTCATGTTTCGTGCCCTGTAATGATAAACCATCTGCCTCAGTATGGTTTTGTCTCTATCAGCCTTCTCAAGCAGTCTCTCAAGGTGGATGTTGATCCGCTCGAGCCAAGACTCACGGTCACTGTTAATCTCTTGCTCCAATGTAGTGAGCTCAATCCTCCTATGTTGGGCAGCTTCGTGATTCTCACGGATGTTTTGCAGCTCCATGATCTCATGCTGGTCCTCAAGTTGTTTGTTCCTCTACTCCAAATACCTGATGATCCATTTGGCCCTCTCCAAATTGAGTGACAAGTCTTGGATCTTCGTGTTCTGCTCTTGGATGGTCATCCTAAGTTTGGCACTCTCCACATCTGCATCATCATCCTGAATGAGGATGAAGTCAGCCTCCTATTCACCTGATGGCCCCTCGTCATTCATGGGCCTCTTGTCCTTGTCCTGTACCTGTGTTGTCGATGCCAGAAGCGAGGCCCCTTCCACCCCGAGTGGAGATAACACTCGCTTTGCTGCTGCAAACAAGTGCCTACTACCTCTCTGATATGTGACGAATACTGGCATAGTAGTGGTCTCATGGCACTCATACTGATGAGAAGGACCACCTATCTCATGTTTCACCTCTGATAATACCTGTGAAGTGTTGAAGAGGTCATGGGAGATGAATTCATCCCAAGTAATGCCCTGCAATCCCAACTGATGATCCACCAAAATCCGGATAAGAGCAAAGTGACAAACACTGTTAAGTTGCTGCTAAGGGGTCTTGTGCTGCATGAAGGTGTTCATCCTCTCTATGTTCCTGCAAATGAAAAATGGGAGTTTCATCATCCGTACCCTGGTAAAGTGCATGAGCAACGTGATGTGATAGGCATATAGACGAGAGAACCTCCCCTCACAGCTGAAGTACTTCATGACCAATTTCATGAGCGGAGCATATTCATATCTCAAATATCTGAATGGAAAGACTCTTGTGAGCTGCCTCAAGAATCTGGCCTTAATGTAAGGCTCATATTGTTTCCTATCCACCTTCTTTTTCTTGTGCCACTGTTCTCCAACATTCGGTATGCCGGTTTCCAATGAGATAGTTTCGGGTGTCAATGTGAAGGTGACCCCGGCTAGGATAGACTGACCTCCATGTAGGTGAAGCACAAAAAGACGGACCAACTCATGATGAACTCTAACATTAGCCACCCTTTGACAAAATTCAAAACATGATATATGTTGGAAACATGACATAGCAAGAGGGCAGGCCTGCGATTCTGTGAGGGTAGTTGGCTCATCTCTAACATGTTTGCCACTCTTGTGATGTCTCCTGGGAGCCTGTTCTTCTGAGGATGAATCACTTTGTGTCTCCATCTCATACTCTGATGAATGCTCAGATTCCATGACTGCTGTGTGTACTGTACTTGGGCTGCCCTTTGATGCTGGTATGAAACTAGGTGTTGTTGTGATATCTGCCACCAAGGGGAACAATGAAAATAGGGAGTATTAGGAGGGGAATAATATGATGGGAATAGGGGTTATGGGGAGAAGTTTTGTTTAGGGATATGTAGGGGGGTTTGGGTATTTGATTAGGTAGGGTTTTGGGGTTTTGATTGACCAAACAATGGACGGATAGGGGCTAGGGTTTGGTAGTGTTTTAGGGTAGGGATAATAGGAAAAATGAGAAAGGGGGGATAGGGAAAAATGGCAAGAAAGGGAAAAATGAGGGGTGAAAACGGGGCCTTGGCACTAACACCACAATTTTGCAACCCTAGCAACCATGGCTTTGATGTTTTTTTAGTGGTTGGTTTATGATTTTCGTTGCAATTAAACATAGCCATGAACCACCATAACATTCACAAAATATTATGAGAAAGCCATGATATAGAGCCTACCTATTGATTTGAGGGGTTTCACATGCAACTTGAGGCAATTTGGCACGATTTCGGGCCTTTGTGTGTGTGCACAGCACGCCAAACCCAGTGTGCTGCGCCCTTTATATGCGTCACGCCCTTTTAAAATTTGTACTGTGGGGTGGCTCTGTGTGCGTCGCGCCCCTCTGTGTGTGCACCGCGCTCTGGAAAACGACTCCCACTTCACTCCAAATGCATGCTAGCTCTCTCACCAACTTTGCTATGTTTCTCTATGACCTTGATTTGCACAATGACCTTGATTTTTGTGGAAACTTGTATATAAAGACTTTGAAGTCATGGGTTTAATTTTTTCTTCTCCAAAAACCCACTTTGCTAATGTTTCATTTTGGCTTTTTTCACTGACTTAAAGCAACACTGAATTTCACTTTTCCCTTTGAAATTTTAGCTCAAATGATTAAATTTTCAGCACTCTTTGCAGGGAATGCATGACAGGGCATTTGGCCACGGAAACCATGACTACACCTGAAGAAATCAACTGACGACTTTTTTTTTTAATTTTATCACAAATGACACACTGTTTGACTTTTCTTCAAAACAGAGTTTTGAAGAACAATCGAAGTTTTTCCACATGATGATGAAACTCTTTGAATCATAACTTTGTAAGGGCCTCCCTCTGGCTTGCATGGCTTTATTGGACATGGTTGAAGGCCAAATTGATTAATCCCTAGACCTAATGATCGAAAATGATTTTTGTCCATTAAGGACCAGACCTTGACTGTCATGGACTTTAGTGATCATTGACAAAAGACCTAAGCCAACAGGAGCCAGACATGAGGGGGACTGACTAACAAGACCTTTTTCCGTCAGATTATGGCATGCCCCTAGCGGAATGCAACGGAGTGAATGGAGCGGGACTCCTAAAAATGAAATGCATAAAGAGTTTTGATCTCTAATGGAGGACTGACAAGACCGACTCTAACATGTTGAATGATACTTTTGTCATAAACTTTCAGATCTGAATAGTCCCAAGCAAATACAACAACAAATTCTTTCATTAAAGACATGTTCTTATTTTTTGTTTAAGGAGAAAACGACTTTGATAACTTGACAATTTTAGGATTATGATTTGTGCCAATGTTTACATCTTCAAATCCTTTTTTTTGTAGGAACCATGGTGGGCGGCTCGGCGACATCATCTCGATCAAATAACTCTTCCAAAGGCACCAAGCCTCTTGGAATGTTGTTGTCCTTAAGCTATAATAACTCAATTGCAGAAAATTGTCTATCTGTTTATCATCCCCAAATACTTGCCAAAATATCATGTTATCTGGAATAGTTGGGCGATGTTTGACATGGATGGAGTACTTCTAATTAGGATGAATAGGAATCTTCACCATACGTGCTGTAGTGGCGAGTGAGTCAGCTATGACATTCTGAGCTCTAGGAATAAGAGATAAAGTGTCTTCTGAAAAAATTCTTGAGGATGTCAAGTACAGCATTGTGATAAGCTCTCATTCTTGGGTGCTTGGCTTGGTACTCCCCTTTGACTTGTTTGATTACTAATTCAGAGTCGCCATAAACATAAATCTTTTTTTCTCCCAACTTTTTCAGAATTTTGAGGCGAGCAATCAATGCCTCATACTCCACCTCATTATTTAAACACTCAAAAGCCAACTTGTAAGAACTCATTCTCACATTTCGAGGGATTTTATTTGACTGATGTAATGGACCATGTATCCAGACACCAATCCCTTCTCCTTCTCTTCTCGATGCACCATCGAACTCCATGGTCCAAAGAATATTTTCTTCATCCGGAAAAAGGATTTCTGAAGACTTAACTATTTGCTCTTTAGGAATTTGACGAGCTATCTCAAAACTCTCTGTTTTCTACACTATTCTTTCAATTTCCTCAATAGAATTTGATGGCTGCAAACACTCTTCACTAACCTCTTTACCTTCTGATGTAATAACTTCATGCATGTTGCTCATGACCTTGGGAACTTCTGAAATTTCCACTAGCTGACTTTCATCATCAACAGAATTTATATCGCTAAATAAAATGAAAGAATCAAGATCAGTATGGACAACATGTATAGGATGATTGATTGGATTCTCCTTACTGCTAATCATAAATTTTATCTTATTTTCCCTATAAAGTTTCTAGAGCTGACCAAAAATAGGGATAGTGGCATATGAAAATTCAAGCTACAGAGTGCCCTTTAGTTTTTCTCCCCAAGACCTTGAAAGCAACATGCCAAACCTAGAAGGAATATCACCAACTACTACATCCATGAGTACATTTTTGGCCGAGATTTGGTCCAAGGACACTACCAAGTCTTTAATGAGGCCAAGGCATT
The DNA here is from genome assembly GCA_000404065.3 of Pinus taeda. Lineage (NCBI taxonomy): Eukaryota > Viridiplantae > Streptophyta > Pinopsida > Pinales > Pinaceae > Pinus > Pinus taeda. The sequence continues at coordinate 20,021 of APFE030191483.1, forward strand.
TCACTCTCCTGGAATCAAAGGAATAAATATCATGGTAGGTTCGGGTGATACTCAATCCTAGTTTATCCATGATGGCTTTAGGCATAAGATTTGTGAGGCACCAAAATCTAGCATGGCATTATGAAGGATAAAATCATGAAGTTTATGACTCAGATAAAGAGGAGGGATTTCACTATCTTCGAGAGTTCCTTCTAAGGCTGGACCAAAAAGGATTTTTGGCTCATAATCAGCTACATTAACTGTATCAGACATCTGGTCAACCTTAAGCATCTTTGCAATCTGAAATTTATATTTTTCATTTATCACTAATTCAGTGACGGGAATAGAAATCTTCAATTTAAAATTTTCATTTTCCAAACTAAAAAGATTAGATTGCCTTTCTACCTCTTTTGCAGCGATGTCCTTCTTTTCTGTTTAGCCTTTAGCTTGTGATTCCTTCTTGTGGCTTTTAGTTTGCAACTCTTTGTCTTTCCTCACATTGCTGGTAGAGGCTTCATTTGTTCTATCCTGATTCAGTATGACAATGTCCTTTTCTTTATTTTGACCTACAGGAGCAGTTTCCTTGCTTGGTGTGTCTTTTTGTACATTTTGTCTTTTCTGAGTTAGAGTAACAAGTACATTTCTATTCCTCAATTTGTACTGCTTTTGAAGATGACTAAGGGCATTCAGATATCCCCTTTTGGTACTCTTCAGTTTGAATAGCCCATAGATCGTCACTTACAAGCACAAATTGTTGATCACTTGGTATGAGAGAATCTTCGGAAAACTGATCTTCTTCTATTAGGAAAGTACGCAGTTCATCTTCTTGAAAGAAGTGATTTGCTTCCACAATATCTTCTTCCTCTTCTTCCTGGCCTTCAGTATAATTTTGTTGAAATGGAGCCCTTACTTGACCTTGAGGATCTTGGTTTCGATGCTCTTTCTGTCAATTTCTGAACTGCTATTGTTGTTGTCCGTGAAAGTTAGGATTCCTCACTAAAGGTTTTGCTTATTGATCAGTTATGGATATTATATCCATCATCCTCTCCATAGTTTTTATCAGATTGTCAAGCTTTACATCAAAAAATGATGCAGGTTCTTATTTAAAGACAACTTTCTTCTCAGTCCTTTCTGGCTTTGGTTTTGACTTCTTGATGAGCAAATTGGCTTCGACACTGACCGCATTCCGCTGCATCTCTTCAAGAGTAGTATGATCCCTCTCTCTCAGCTGGTATGCCATGTCTGGATTGAAAGCATCAAGATAATGAAGAAGAGCCAGACCAGGAGGAGGCTTCATATCATCAAGTATGGAATTGTACACTGTGTTGAATCTCGCTGTAAATTCTTGAACTATTTCATTTGAGTTCCTTTTCATTGAATTATACTCAGCCAATATCTCCAATGGATTTTTCTTCTCTTGCCAACGAGCTAAGAATAATTCAATCAATCTTTGAGCACTGTTAACAGAATTATCATCCATACTTTGAAACCATTTCTTAACATCTCCTAAGAAACTTTGAGCTATAATCCTCATCTTGGCATTATTTTCATCAATTTCTTCTAAATCAATGAAATCTATTAACTTGTCAACTTGTTGCTGAGCTGTAATTTCTGCACTTCCATCAAACAAAGGGAGTCTTTGACCATAATTCTGAGGCAAAGAAGCAAGTTGAGTAGGCAGTAAGAGAGGTACAAATCATGCCATGACTACTGGAGATAGTGGAGATACTACAATGGGTTGTGTAGGTAAGGATGATGATATTGATGGGTGTAGTGCTCCTTGCTCTTAATTTGTATTTTCTCTGACATTTTGGAAATGCTCCTGCATTGGTAGTTGCACATGTTGAGTGGATTTTGAGAGGTGAGGTGCATTAGGAGGCAAAAATGATAAGCATACAACCTGGAGAATCTCCCTTCACATTTAAAGAACTCCATGATAATCTTCATCAAAGGGGCATATTTCTCCAATAAGTATCTGAAAGGCATAGTGTGATCATGTTTCCCCCTGTATGGTGTTTTTAAGAAAGGCTTGTAGTATTGAAGATCTAGGCTCATTCCCTTGAACCAATATTCACCATTGTTTGGTAGCCTTGTTGCAAGTGAGATGGAGGCCACTGAAAAATGAACTCAACATCAGCAATGACAACACTTTCACCCTTCAACTGAGTTGCCACCTAATCTATTAACTGTTCCTGAAAACCCACCTCACTCACCCTTTTGCAAAACTCCAAGCAATGTACATCTTCGAAGTGCTATTTGATGAAAGGATAGGAGTTGATGTCATTACAATTTATGGCTCATATCTGAGTATTTTCCCTCCCTTATGATTATTTTCCTCTCTAGTGAAGATTTTGCCTCCATGATGACAAAAAACCCTAGCAGCAGGCAATGAAAAAAAGTGTGAGGTATGAATGAAAATGAAGTGATGTGAAGGTTCTAGAGGTGGATATGAACTTTGGAAGTTGATGAAAAAGAGTGAAGAAATAGTGGAAGAGTGATCTGCTTGCAAGGAGGAAAAACAGGGTTTGTAATGAAAAATGCCAAAAAACCTCTAGGAATGAGCTAGGGTTTTACTTTTTGAGAGGTAAAACTTTGCTTTGAGGTTGAATGAATGGTTAAAATGGTTTATTAAACATGTATGCAAGTGTAGGGTAACATTTTACATGTTTATCCCGGATCCGGGTGATGTCCTGGCCATTAATGCTATTCATGCAAATTAATAGTCCCAGGTACCGCCACCTGTTGTGCAGCATGGAACCCCAGATTTCATTTGATCGTGGGAAGAATGTTTTTATTACTGCAGGTGTGGGCAGGTCGGCGCCATTAATGCAGTTCGATGCCCGAAGCTACCTATTGAGGGCTATTTACATGGCGATCCCCTTCGTTTTTTCCACTTCCAGTGTTCAGGCTTCTGGTGCTCAGTTTGTTCTTCAGCTATGTTGTGACAGTGAGAACGTGCCCGTTTTCAGAGGTGAGATTCAAGCCTGTTCGGGTTTGAATTTGCAGCACCTCAATTTTACCTGCGTGTTGCACAGAGGAACTCGTTCGGTGGCTTGGGGTAAGTGGTTTATTAACTGCAATATCAGTTATATCTGCTTTGCTTCTCAGTCTCGAGCCTCTTTTGTTTGTTCTTTCGAGCCTCCGGTTCATTTGAGGCATTCTTCTGGGTTTAGGCTCTGTTCCCTTGAGTTTTCTGTGTCTGTCGGTAAAATGAAGCGTCCAGGGAAACAGACTCGTTCGGGTGACTGCCCTGGTAGTAGCAAGCGACCCTCTGTCCATCCTCAGCCCAACCCCGTGCTCTCGCCCATCAACCTCTCTTCCTCTCCTGAGGACCCTCCTCCCAGCAATCCTCCTCGCAAGCCGATTCCTAACAGTGCCTTTCAATCCACCCACATTAAATTTCAAAGTAACTTGAACAGGCCTTTGATTTTAGTCCAGATCACCATTATCATGTCAGAAGAAGATAACGAGGTCACCCCTCTCTCCTGCATTTTTCCCAATTCCTCTCACAGCAGTGAGCGCTCCTCGGCCGAGGATTCTCTCAGTATCAAGAGGGAAACTGAACCTGTTCTGCAGGTCAATCTGCCCCCCATTATCCCTCCCCTGGTTGATTGTGATCAATTCGAAATGGAGATTGGTGCAGGAAACACTGATAAGGTGTCGGAAGGCAAGGTGATGGAAGGCAAGGAGCCCCCTAGTTAGGATGACGCGTGTCAGGATGCCGAGGAGACACAGGGAGTAGCTGAGAAAAATGAATAACTTGCGGTGTGGTTTGCCTTTTTTGGTTCTTCAGTGGATGCCTCGGGAGCATTGCCCAGGCATTTTGGCCATGGCTCAGCTTGATAGCACCAATTTCAGTTTTGAGTCTCTCATTGACACGGCGTCTGTTCTTTCCCTGGACCCGGGCTACCAGCTCTGTTTCTCTATCTTTCTTCTTGTCTATCACTCTTTGTATGCTTGTAAAGCCAATATAATTGGTTGTATGTCTCTGATTCTCCCCGGTTTTTACAGTAATGGGGCAGTTTTGTAATGTGAATGGCTTGCGGGCTCCTGCCCTTGCAGCCGCCGATATATGTAAAAATATTTTGATTTCCAGTTAATAGAATTAGATGTTACAGAGAAAAAAAAACATTTTACATGTTTAGAAACCAAAAATAAAAATGGCCCTTATCACCCTATCATTTCCCATGAAAAAATTCACTACAAACACTAATTTGAAGAATTATTGGCATGAGATGATTTTGAAAAGAAAATGAGGGAGAATGATGGTGTACTTACTTGATGCTTGGCTTAGAAATCAATGTAATTAAGTTTGCAAGCAAAAAAATGGAGTTTGGGAGATATTTGGGCATTTTCTGGACACTCTATCCCGTGCACAGCGCTTTGTTCCTGTGCGCAGCGCCAACCCTCTATGCGTAGCGCCTTGTTCATGTGCGCAGTGCCTTAGGGTTTTCTTCAAATTTGCCAAAGAAATCAACTTTTTCTCTCTTTTGGATGGGAGAGCTCAATTCTCAAGAGTGAATAAGAGGCAAATGAACCAAGTTTGGGGGCTTTTGAGTTTATATAGGAAAAATTATTTCTCTTTTTGAAAAATAAATGGGACCCATAAACCTTTAAAAACTGACTTTTCACTTTTGAAATCAAAGTTACCTTACGATAAAACCTGAGCTGCCTTTTTACTTTCCTGAGTGCTGGAACTTCTTTTTCTAGAACTTTTTGAATATTAGAAGATGATGAATGTGTGATAACTCACAAATCAATACACAAGAGCTTTTTGTCATGCTCTATTCACTACTGGATTTATTCATGAAAATGATGGACCTTGGAAACCCTATCGACCTAATGGATGACCTGAAACTAAATGGGATGATGTTTATGACTGACATGTTTTTATTATGACACCTCCATAAAAATGTGGTAGTTTGACCAGCATGAGTGAATTTCCAAAAGACTGACCTTATTTCTAGACCAACCAAATAGTGACCAAATTTTACTATGTAAACCTAGTGACACAAAAATTTGATTTTGATAGTCTTGACAAGCATAGTAAAAGTGCATTTCATCCAGTTGACAAGCTAACAAGATTGGAGTTTAATGGTGCGGATGGAATATCCATAACCATGCACATTTTTTATTTTCTTAAATTTTTTGAACATTACGAAATCAATTATGAATATTTTGCTTGTGTGGATTTCTTCCTCACCCTTGAAGGTCGTGTTAATCGATGGTGTCATACCTTACCATCTGCTTCCATCCATTATTTTCATCATTTCCTTAAGGATATTATCAAGCCTTCGATGGGTATGATTATTGAGATGCTCTTAAAAGAATCAATCAGCTAAGCATGAACCCTAATGAATCAATTGAGGATTTCTCTGATCGATTCCTTCACCTTTGTTATAAATTTCCTGAAGAAGACATGGATTGGGATTTCTTTAAGCAAAATTTTGAGCATTTGGTTCACATTTCTCTACATGGTGAATATGAACCTCCTGATGTTTATACTTCCTCAACTCTTGATTTCAGAGGAGGAATCTACGATTCCTTTTGTTTCTTGTCCTCCTCCCTTTTCAGTTCCTATGTGGGTGCCTCCTTGCAATGATAATCAAGTTGGGAGATATGTTAATCAAATTCCTAATCCATATTCTCATTCTTCTTCCACTTTTCATGACTCGGATTCAAGGGAGGAAATCCCAGAATGTCTCATGAAGCCCATGGTGATGACTAACTCCTCTATTTTGCAAGATGATGTCAGTATTCATAGCTCTAGCCTCGAATCTGATTTGGATTTTTTGTCATCCTCTATCGTCTACATGCCATGACTCTTTGTACCATGATCAACTCGATCAATCGGCTCCACCAGCTAGTTTTCCACACTCTCTTGATTTGTGAGTTGTTCGTTCAAATTGCGATTAGATACAAGGTAGTCACACTACACAGGTAGAGGAGAAGGAAGGTGAAGATGCTTTCAATATTTCTCCTATTTTCTCAAAATCCTCCATGTGAAGATGATTTGCTTCCATTATTTGATGATTTTTAATATCCTTATCTCGGTAGTGAATCAAATACAATCATTTATTTCAATCAATCTGTGGCCTTGGGAAATAATCATTCTTATGATGATAATTTTGTTAATATAAGTGATGACGAATGCCTAAGTGCACCAGATGATCATTCAATTTGTCATGAAGATTTTAATTTGGATCTAGAATTTGATTAGGTCAAAGAATATTCTTTTATCGAAACTTCCTCTTCATCTCACTATCCCTTGTTCTCTACCATTTTCAATTCATCTACTTGCGACAGAGATACTCCATGCTCTTCAAGATCTTCATACAATGAGTTAACTTATAAATTAGAACAAAGGTGGTGATATTATCCATGATGAGAATAAAAACAATCAAATCATTGAGTACTCTTTCCATCCCTCCTCGTCTCTTGTTTTGCATAAAGACAACTCTTCAAATCAACTTTCTCATGTAATTTCTCTCATCCATAAATCTTTAGATTTGTGATCATAAGAATATTCCAACTCGAGTAATCTAGTTGATGAATTTGAAAAATCCAGTCAAACCAGTGATAGAGATGGTTGCCATCTGGTGAGCAACGGTCTTAGTGAAACCAGTGGTAGTAGGTATCCTCACACCATGCGTGATTTGGTTCAATCTTCGAAATGACATATTAAAATCTTTAAAGGTTCTGGGGCATCAACAAGTCTAGGCACTTCAACTTCCATTGATGGTCATGTCAGGATCTAGTAACTCTGGTAAGTCCCCTGAACTAAGTCAGATCTGGTCTCTCTCGCAAAATCTTTCTCTTTGCATGGTTTCACTTGACATAAATTTATTTTTAAAAGATGTTTGGTATTCCGGATGTAATTTTTCAAATTTTCAAGATTTCACTTCTGATTAGATTCTAGAATCTTCTTCAGTTGATTCATATTCATGCAAATCTCTTGTATCAAACTCGAGTTTGGAATGTGTATCTCTCTTAGAGTCATGGAATTGTGAATTTTATCACCTCAAAGATCATCTTTTTTCGAAGGAATCATATCTATCAGAATTATGTCATGATAAGTGACTCCTGGTTTTCTTTGTAAACATCATATCGCAAATCTTGGTCTTTATAGCACCTCAAATCCTCTTGGGTGTGAATGAATGCATGAGTTATTGTGCAAATGAAATTCTTCTTCATTCACTATATTCTGATCGGTCTCATGTGTTTGTTGTACTGGCATTCCTTTTCACTTCTTTCGATGATTACGATGCCAATGTAGTGTGTCATCTGTTATTCGAAGAAGATGATTCTATTATTGAAATCATTTGTGAATATGTTCAATATAATTTATATTTTTTATTTTCTAACCCATAATATCATGCCAAAAAAGGTCCATCTGATCATGATATTTACTTTCACTCGTTTCACTACTTTCCCACTAGTATATCCAATGACACTTGTTTTACATCCTTTGATCCTCATGGTTCAACATCCCACCATTCAAATACTTTCCGAATAGTTGAGGCATTTTAGTCATTGTTGATGGTTATGTCAGGTCCTCGTTGTCTTGGCATGTCTACTGAATATGATCAGATTTGTTTATCCTCACGAGATTCTCATCCCAATTTTGTGTATTTAATTGAAGATTCACTATTTCAAAGTTTTCAACTTTTTCAAGAGGATTATTTCGAATTTCATGATCCAAACACCGAATGGTTGGAGCAATCTTTCTTGGAAAGATCCATCGCAAATAACAGGTTTCAGCCTTTTCTCATGCTTGCTAAGCAAGATGACATGAAAGAAGGTGAATTCACAACAGTTCTTTGAGGTTTGTCTGATTATGGCTTCCATCCAAAAGGTAAGAATGTTGTTCTCTTGGCAATCCCTTCTATGGATAGAAGCGATGCCTCTAGTTAAATGAGTGGATATAGTAACAACTGAAATCAAATACATACAAAACTCTCCTATTTTATATCAGAAAATACAAAGTAAGATAGATGAACTACCTCACTTTGATGCTAAACGCCCGTTGATGTCGATCTCAATCTCGATCTCCTCACTTCTAATCTCAATCCTCGCTATTATGTTACAAACGAATACCTACAAGAGAGATCAAACAAAGACAACAAAGGAAAAACATAGCATATGCATTCTAATGTAAACCATATGACAGATCAAGGAGCATCTTACTAAGCAAGTAGTCATTTACATGCTTATGGAAAGTAAACATGCATTATATTAATAATAAACACAAGAGGAAAGTATACAACCACTGCCTTGATGTTGGAAGTCGCCTTCAAGATGGGTTTCGATTTCGAAGCCAAGACTTCTCAATCTCTCCTTTCTCCTTCACAAATTGGCAGCAATTAGGCATAATTTAGCAACAACATGACCAATCTAGTCTGACCAACCATTTGAGGGTATAAGGGAATGCATTTATAGTGAAGGAGAGGGAGTTGGGGATCCACAAAAGGGGTAAGAAGGTCCACATCTTAAGGGTAAGATCCCAAAATGTACGATCAAGGACTCAAAATGGGAGAACTCGACCATATCCTTATTCAACAATAACCAGCTCGTTGTTCTTGAGGCTTCTAGTAAGAGAAGCTTCTGCTCCATTTTTGGAGAAACTGCATGAAGAGGATCAATGCAGATTTTCCTATCCAAAGTTGCACTGCCAGTGCTAGTCACTAGTTAGACCAAAGGGTACCAACACAAGTTTTCTTGTTAAAAGTATTGTTGGGCTTGCAAATAGAGTTTTTTGACAAGCTCTTCTAGAATTACTTCAAGGCATTTCTTCTTCTTTTCTTCAGGGATGCTTTGATCGATGTTTTTCATGGTGAATTCATTCATAGCTTTTGTCGCTTTGCGACATTTTGGGCAAAGTTCAATAGCTCAGGTTATGAGACAGGGAGTGTGACAAATTACTGCATAACAGATGCTCCCTAAAGAATGAAGTCAGAACAGGTAATGATGGTTTAAGTGCTTTAAAAGTCAAGGAAAGGACTTTGAAGAAATACCATTAGGAGACCTACAAATCAAACATAATACAACATATATGACATCTCTAAGTGGGCATTTAACAATACATGAATCCACGGCATGGGCACATCCATCCGACTAGAACAGATCATGTGTATGGATCCACAGTATGGACGCAACCATCCAATTAGAAAGGATCATATGTATGGATCCACGACATGGACGCAACCATCCAATGAGAAAGGATCATATGTATGGATCCATGACATGGATGCAACCATCTTATTAGAAAGGATCATGTATACAATCATGAATACTAAATAACTCCATGCATCCTGGATTTATTAGATGAAATCCAAGGTCTTCATCTCTATCCCGATCCAACCAAAGTATGAATCTAACCATGTGAATCAATGTGTCGAAGTCAAACATGGTAGAAACCACCTGATCACCAGTCAATGATGTAAACCGTTAACAGGTACGAAACAAACCACCAATAGTGGCAATGGCTCTCAAGGTACAACAACACAATCCATGAGTGTGAATAAGGAAGTTGCGTAGAATTTTTCTACAAATCAGCTAGCTCTGATACCATGTAGAAATTCCCATTGTAGATCACCTGATATTGCAATATACTAAAGCAAAATACTAGATCTACTTCTACAATCAAACTTTGAAGAATTCAATCACACATGAACACAGAAGAATAACCCAGGGAAAGCCTCAACCTAAAACCTCAATCTCTGTATTATCATACAAGTGGAAATAATGTCCATATTACACAAAGCCTTAGCTCGGAAGTTATCCAACTCTCAGTACAATCCCTCTGCTGCTCATAGACAGTCAAAGGCTTCTCACAAACCTTCTCCTCTGCCCTCCAAGCCTCCTATTTCCTTGCATAGTTTTTCCTAGGGTCTAGTGCCTCCACTTGTGTGAATTCCCACCTCACACTGCTCACTTGGCTCAGTAGTAACTGTGCAATCCTGAAGGAGATAATTCCTTCTGCATGGATGAGTTTCCTATATAGGAAAAATCCTCCAACTGATTAGTACAGTGGTCCTTCCTCTGATCTCAACTGGGTCTCTGACTAAACTGACATGCATGAGTTATTTATGAGAGAATATTCAGTTATCTGGAGAACACTAGTTGCATGCATGCATGCATTAACTGACTGGACTCACAATTAGTTCAACAAACTATTTGAACTAATCTAACTAGACTTAACTCAGTTAACTGAGCTAACTAATTACAACTCATCCTTATCTCCTCAATTAAGGGATAACTTTGTCAATCAAAGGGATAACTGTTGCATGTCTTCACAAAGACTTCATGTTTGATTTTCTCCAACTAATTAACTCAAGATGAATTAATTAATTATTTTCCAAACAGTTGCTAAGATCAAATTCGAATTTTACTTCTCAATTTTAGTTCATGGACTAACTAATATTGGAATCCATCCCGAAATTCTATTTATATCAATTCTATTTTTAGCACTTCCATTTTTCATTCCTTGTTGCTATGTCCAACACTGGTACCCGAACTGCTATTTATAGCAATGCTATTTATAACAATGCTATTTTTAGCATTTCTATTTTTAGCATTTCTCGTTGCCATTTTCAACACTCCCTCTCAACAAGAAAGGCATTCAACTCGAACCTCATCCTGAACCTTTGGAATGTTCTGCATGCAACACTTCTCCTAAGTATTATTGCTCTAGCAACTCTAGAAACAAAAAATCTCCCAACTGACCTCTTTGTTGGGCTAGAAACATCCTTTGATGCTGAAGCTCCCTCTACCACTGACAAGTGCTCCCCCTCTGACCTCTGATCTGCTGAAACACTCCATGCATCTCGCACCGTTGCACAACTCTCTGTGCCATCCTGCACTGGTGCAACACTCGTGTGCCTCTCGCATTGTTGCAGCGTGCTAGCTCTGCACTATCTTGAGATTCCTGCATTGTAGCTCTCTCTGTTGCTCCATCTACATCTGTCTCTACCCACTCAGCCAGTCCTGCTACTCCTTGTCAGGGCTCTCGTAGCAAGGTTTAATCAAAGAGGTTGGGTACCTCAATGATCTTGCCCCTATTCCAGCCTTCTTGGGACTGTCACTCCACATCGCCCCACCTCCGACCTGGAGGTATGGATGCATGTGATCCCTCTGCCCACTTGGCTCATAATTTCCCCCTACTAGAGGTCTCTGCATGAGTGGATGCCTCCACTCTATCTCCTCTCGGCTTCTCCAGTTGTGGCTGCTCCACAACCTCCTGAAGCTGCTTCACCAATTGTGGCTCCTCCACAATTGTCTGAGACTTCTTCTAGTGCTGCATGTTGAGAGGTAATGTACTCTCCCTCTCAACCACCAAGTATCCAATAGTTGCCTTGCTCCTCAAGGCTTTGCATGCATCTTGAACCTCAAGATCATACAAGTTCTTGACTTGTGAACTGATCTGCTTCACCTGTCTCGTGGTGACGTGTCTAAGGAAAACCTTTCCCTTACTGAAGACTACATCATAGCCTTTGTCTTCCAACATAGAAATGGACACAAGATTCTTCTTCAGACCCGGTACATACTTTACATCGGTCAAGGTAATGTGAGCTCCATGATCCCTCTGAAAAACAACCATGCCTACACCTGAGACACTATAATTTTCATCATTACCCATCACTATGAGTATTTGGAGATCTTTCTCCTCCAAGGTACTGAACAAAATATTGTCACCGGTCATGTGGAAAGAAGCTCCACTGTCAAGAAACCAACCACATCCCACCATGGATGATACCATGCATGTGAGGAGAGTGAAATCCAATTTGAACTATGAGGCCAATGCCTCACCTTCAGATCCTTCCTTAGATCCCATCTTGGATTTCTTCAATGGAAAATTTGTAGCAAAATGGCCCACCTCATGATAATGAAAGCATCACACTTTCGATTTGTCAAACTTCTTCCCACCATGGGAAGAACTCGATTTGGGATGAGAATCCTTCTCCTTCCCATTCTTCACCTTACTTGCTAAAGCGTAATTTTCTTCATCCTCCTTGGATGAAGAACCATCTCTGGTGCTTCTTCTTATCTCCTCCTACATCAGATCTGACCAAAGTCGTTCCCAATCTTGCAATTTTTCTCTTCCATTTACCGAGTCTTGGTAGCTATGCCAGCTCTTAGGAAAACCGAGGAGTGCAAGACTCACCATGTCATCATCGGTTGTCCCAATCCCTATGCTTCCAAGCTCATCCTTGCAGGTGGTGAGCTTGTTTAGATACGTAGAGATTGTGTCGCCCTTTTCACACTTGATTTTCCGAAGCTCGTCTTTCAGCGCCAGCTTCCTTTGATCGTTGTTGTTCTGATATAGATCTTTCAATGTTTTCCACATCGAAAACAGTGTCTCCTTCCCATGGAGGCTCGAGACTATGTGATCTCAAACTCCCTCCAAGAGGATTCTCCTTGCTCTAGCCACACATTTCTTCCATTCCGCCAATTATGTAGCATCAGATGTTGCAGGCTTGGGGACTTCTTGATCAATGAAATCCTTTAGACTGCTATCCTCTAATATTGCTTCCGTGCGATCCTTCCAGGCTATATAATTCGAGTTTCCATCAAGGGCATACTCGAGTCTTAAACCGTTGAAAGCCATTGGTGAAATTGAGATGTGATAAGAACTCGATTTCTATATTCAGGAACCTCAAACTTCGAACTTCGAACTTCTTGTATAATGTTCTTCACCTTTGATCACTTTTGCTCTGATACCATGTAGAATTTTTCTACAAATCAACTAGCTCTGATACCATGTAGAAATTCCCACTGTAGATCACCTAATAATGCAATATACTAAAGCAAAATACTAGATCTACTTCTACAATCAAACTTTGCGGAAGCTTAATCAATTTGAGTTAGATCAATCATAACACATATAACAGAGAATGAGAATTCAATCACACATGAACACAGAAGAATAACCCGAGGAAAGCCTCAGCCTAAAACCCCAATCTCTGTATTATCATACAAGTGGAAATAATGTCAAGATTACACAAAGCCTTAGCTCGGAAGCTATCTAGCTCTCAGTAAAATCCCTCTACTACTCATAGATAGTCAAAGGATTCTCACAAACCTTCTCCTCTACCCTCCAAGCCTCCTATTTCCTTGCACATTTTTCCCTGGGGTCCAGTGCTTCCACTTGTGTGAATTCTGACCTCACATTGCTCACTTGACTCAGTAGTAACTGTGCAATCCTGAAGGAGATAATTCCTTCTACATGGATGAGTTTCCTATATAGGAAAAATCCTCCAACTGACAGTACATTGTCCCTTCCTCTTATCTCAACTAGGTCTCTAACTGAACTAACATGCACGAGTTATTTATGAGATAATATTCAGTTATCTGGAGAACACTAGTTGCATGCATGCATGCATTAACTGACTGAACTCACAATTAGTTCAACAAACTATTTGAACTAATCTAACTAGACTTAACTCAGTTAACTAAGCTAACTAATTACAACTCAAATACAACTCATCCTTATCTCCTTAATTAAGGGATAACTTACTCAATCAAAGGGTTAATTGTTGCATGTCTTCACAAAGACCTCATGTTTGATTTTCTCCAACTAATTAACTCAAGATGAATTAATTAATTATTTTCCAAACAGCTGCTAAGATCAAATTTGAATTTTACTTCTCAATTTTAGTTTAGGGACTAACTAAAATTGGAATCCATCCCGAAATGTTATTTATAGCAATGTTATTTTTAGCACTTCCATTTTTCATTCCTTGTTGCTATGTCCAACACTGGTACCTGAACTGCTATTTATAGCAATGCTATTTTTAGCATTTCTATTTTTAGTATTTTTTGTTGCCATTTTCAAAAAGTTGAAGTCGAACACTCATAGAATCATTTGATAGAAGGATGTGAACCTATCGTCAAATGCAAAGAACCTTCCATTGAGGAATGCAAGCTCCAAGATACTGAAAGGGATTTTCTAGATCGTCTTCCTGGATAATGAGCTAAAGTCGAATGGAACTGATATGTCAAAGGAGGGCTATAATGTTCCCCACATCATCGACACAAAACAAAGGACTTTGTAAATTTGGTGAGAGTGATTCAGGATTGTAACAAAGAGGGTCAAATAGGATATAAGAGGTTTTGAATTTGTAGACGGAACTTCTCTTGAACATATCGGTGACATGACTCTTCAGTTTGGTAGCATTTGACTTAAATTGCGATCAATGCTCATGATGACGATAGGTAACGATCAAATGAGAGGAAAATGGATTTCCCAAACCCAGGAAAGCAAGTGACTAAGTGAGAATATCTAAACTTGAAATGAAATGCAAATGAATGTCATGTTCAAGAGCGACATGCTACCTTTCATACAAAATACAAGACACATTTACTTTCATTTTCCCAGGGGATATTTATAATGAGTACCTCTTTGTTTTTAATCGCAAGCTTGAAGAGGATACCATATGCTTGTCGTATAAGTTCATCCTTTGGATGAATCCATCCCATTAGGTTTAACAAGCCCTAGGAAGGAGTAGCTCAGTTTTGTCATGGTGACAAGTCCTGCGTCATTTAAGTTTTACAAGTCTGACGAAAGGGTAACTCGACATATTTTCCATGTTTAGAGAGTTTGAAAATGAGGCAAAAAGGAAACTCCAAAGGTCCTTTTTCTTAGATAGTCTCTCGAATCTGAAAAGGTAGAAAACAATATTCAAGAGAACCTCTTAGCCATGTTCAACTAAGGTATTCCTTTTCGTAGCTAGTCCATATCAGTCTGGAAAAGGGTTAAACTTATATTGAGTAGATGTCTTTCCATTTACTTTTACAAGTTCGAAAAGATAAGTGCTCGACAATATTTTCATATTTTGAGAGTCTCAAAAGAGCTGAAAGAGGACTCTTCCTAGAGGAATGAGTGGTATAAAAGGATAGCAACTAGTTTCAATCATGGTGGAACTACTCAAAACATGTAAAGGTTAAGAGGCTAGCTAATAAGACCACTCATCGTAGATGTTCCTCAAGCAAGGGTAAAATAACCAAGTGAAAGCATATGATCGGCCAAAGAGATGGTGACAATGGAATGAAAAAACCAAGGCTCATCTGGCGAAAATGGGCTGATAAAAATGGAAATCACAAGAGGTAAAGTGGGAATGGTTTCTTTTTACACAAGCTTGAAACAAAGATAAACTATGATTAAAATAATTTTGCATGCCCCCAACATGATGACTCAATTCAAGGTACATGCCCCCCAAGCTTCATTTCATTCACCGAAGCAGACTACTGGTTACTAACAGGTGGATGGAATGAAGGTTCACTTACGAGCTCTAATCAAAGACTCGAATTGGAAGGGGATTTGTTTCATTTTTTAACAAGCTTGACATAGGAAAAGAACCACGCTCATGACACCTTGTTTCATTTTTTACCGAGCTTGACACAAGTAAAGGAACTCTGCTCTGGAACCTTGATTCATTTTTTAAGGAGCTTGACACAAGACAAAGAACTCTGCCCCGAGGACCTATTTCATTTTTTAACAAGGTTGACATAGTAAAGAACTATCCTCATGGGAACCTCTTTCATTTTTTTAACGAGGTTGCCATGGTAAAAGAACTATCCTCATGGTAACCTATTTCATTATTTTACAAGGTTGACATGGTAAAAGAACTATCCTCATGGGAACATATTTCATTTTTTAATGAGGTTGACATAGGAAAAGAACTATCCTCATGGGGGCCTATTTCATTTTTTAACAAGGTTGACATAGTAAAAGAACTATCCTCATAGGGACCTATTTCATTTTTTTAATGAGGTTGACATAGTAAAAGAAATATCCTCATGACATCTATTTCATTTTTTAATGATGTTGACATAGTAAAAGAACTATCCTCATGACACCTATTTCATTTTTTAACGAGGTTGACATAGTAAAAGAACTATCCTCATGACACCTATTTCATTTTTTATCAAGGTTGACATAGTAAAAGAACTATCATCGTGACACCTATTTCATTTTTTAATGAGGTTGACATAGTAAAATAATTATCCTCAAGACACCTATTGCATTTTTTAATGACAATTACATAGTAAAAGAACTATCCTCATGACACCTTGATAATGGCATATAAGAGGTCACAGCTTCCAAGAGGTTATCATCATATGGGAGAACAACACTCTAGAAGGGATACATGTCAAGGGATCTAATGGAAAGATTAGGTTCCAATGACCCCAGAACATGACACACTATATCACTGACTAGATCATTAGTAGATGTGGGCACGGAACAAGTGACCACATAATTAACCAGTGGCGAGGGTTATACCACTTGCATACAAGGACCATTTATGGAAGATGGTTGATCGTGAGTCAAATTAGGATTAACGAATGAAAGTTGATTGTAAAAATTTTGAATAATTTAACACATATTCAACAGAGATTATCCTGATCATGTACTATTGCGGAAAACATACACAATACATAAGCTCCTCTATGTTGATCATCAATATAGCA
>APFE030191484.1:1198-6198 GCA_000404065.3 Pinus taeda
TGTACTATTGCGGAAGACATACACAATACATAAGCTCCCCTATGTTGATCATCAATATGGCAGCATCAATAACAATAAAACATCAAGAGCATTCACACATTAACACAGTATGTATCCCGGGGAAAGCATCTCGCTAAAAACCCCAACTATCTGTATATTAATGATTGAGTCATGTAACATTACACAGTATAATGCTTCTCACAAGTATCTCCACCTCCTGTTACACACAATACAGCTCAGATCTGAATCAATCACTGGCTCAAATCTCCTTCGCTGCTTGCCTGCCTCCGCTGCTCAAGAACTGATGATAATTCCAAGGCAACCACGTATTTACTTGGCTAAATCATGTGAGCACAAGCTACAATGTGGGAAAATACGTGAGCAAACTCATTGGCATACTCAATCCCTTGATTTGTGCAAGATCTGATGCACAACTATAGTCACAACTGATAGCAATCTGATTCTCTAACACCTGTCCCTGCTGAACTGAACATGCACTGACATGCAACTGAGTTAACTGATGTATTCATTAGTTGTATTATGAGTTAATAACTTGTGAATTAATTAATAACTAATTCACCCAACTCATCTCTAGTCTATTTGCCAGTTAGACTAAATACAACCAGTTTAACAAAGCTAAACTGAACACAACTCCATCAACTGCACCTCCAGTCCACTAAACTCAACTCACTTGAGTTCTAACTGAAGTCCTGCATGCAAATATTAGTCATCCCATAGTAACCACGTATTTCCTTCTGGGATCTGCATGTACCACATCCGTAGCTCATCCTGAAGTGCTCCAAGAGAATAAGACAAAGTTTATAGTCTAAATATTATTATGAGCTAATAATATTTGACTTTTCTATTTTTAGACTGAGCTGTCACTCCGCTGTGATCTAAAAATATAAGTCCATCTATTTTTTCAACTTGATCAATCATCCATAAACAACAACCTGCAATCCATAGACATGATCCATATGTCTAAAAATAGACATAGTCTAAAAATAGACTTGCGCCAAAAATAGCCTGTGGCCCCACTTAGTGAAGGCGACTCCTTTCCACTAAGCTCCATCATCTTGTTGCATTCTCAACAAGCATTTCTTGTTGCACACTTTTCAACATTAAGATCCTACCTTAGATCCAGTGCTTGTTCATTGTAGTCATCCTCCAGTCATTCAAAAGATTTATCTTTGAAGACCTGCAATCAAAAACAAGAAAATATTAAATAGCACCTGCATAGCAAATATTATAAATCATGCCTATTATGGTGATCAAGGAATCCATAAAATAAACCATGAATTAACAGCTTATTGAGAAAAACAAATATATTTGTATTAACTTTGAATAGTAGAAGAAATTTACAACCTTTTTAGCCTTGATGTTGAACAGGTTCTTCTTGGGGTCCGAAATAGGAATTTCCTTTACTTTGACAAGTCTTGCACTCTTGCAAATGAGATTCATAGAGGTATGTAATCTCTCTTCATAAAAAATCAACTAAAGAAGACTAAGTTCCAACAACATTTTCCCTCAAAAAATAGTAAGCTTCTAACTCCAACCAGTTAACCAGCTCAATGCTTCTTTTTATAGTGCAGAGGAGGAGGTTACAGGTCCACCTATGAAGGGACATAATCCTCTTTCAAAGGAATAAGCTCTTCACATCAAGGGTTTAGCTCCTTAAGGTATGGGATACATGAACCTTAAAAGAGCAAACTTGCCACCTCAAGATTCCTTCCAGAAGCTTCTAGAAATAACTGAAAGTGAGTTTTTTCAAAATATACTTGTGCCTTTTTAACTTTTACGTGGGTTCGCACATTTAACACAGAGACAATGCAGTCAAGTGTGCAGGAGACATGACCATTAGGTGCGGGACCAATGGTAAGACAAAGAGAAAGTTTGGAACCAGAGTTTTATAAACTTTTGAGAGCTTTTCTCTTATTTTCAAGAGTTGATATGAGGAATTGATCTTTTAGACTTGAAGAGGAGGAAAGTATGAGTGGTAATGAACTCACATAGGTAGCAGAATGTCAAGGTGACAATTTTCAGTGCGACAGATTGCCCCCTAAAGTGCAAAGTCTGTAATAGGTGAAGATAGAATCTGTCATGTATGAAGGGTGAAGTACTTTATCATTTCAAGGATCATCTTGTGGACACCCTAGTTGGAACTTGTAAAAGCATTCAATTCAATATATATATATATATATATATATATATATATATAGATATATATAACATATCATCGCTGAGGTAGGCATTCCCATACTCAGATCAAAACTGACTAGAAAACTAACTAAATTGTTCTGATACAGGAATGATTTTGTA
Source organism: Pinus taeda (assembly GCA_000404065.3). Lineage (NCBI taxonomy): Eukaryota > Viridiplantae > Streptophyta > Pinopsida > Pinales > Pinaceae > Pinus > Pinus taeda. The sequence goes on from APFE030191484.1 coordinate 3,518, forward strand.
ATACATCAAGAGTATAGACATGTGTAGACACAGTATGGACACAACCATCTATTTATGAATAGTTCACTATATAATGAATAACAAAATTCCTCATAGCCTGGATGGTAGAAACTAGATCTAGGGTCTTGATTTTTGCTTCTTTAACTAGTATGATTATATCCATGTGAATGAATGTGTCGAAGTCAAACATGGTAGAAACCACTTTATTACCAGTCAATGATATGGACTGTTAACAAGTGTGAGAGAAACCACCAGTAATGTCAATGGCTCTCAAAATACTCAGTACAATCCATGAAATGTGAATAAATGAGTTGAAGTCGAACATGTCATAGAATCATTCGATCGAAGATCAATGATGCAACCTATTGTTGAAGGCGAGAAACCTACCGTTAGGGCATGTAGATTTCAAGGTACTAATGATTTATAGATCAACTTCCTAGATAATGAGCTGAAGTCAATAGAAAGTGATCTGTCGTAGGCAAGCCCACAACAAAAAATCATAGATCAAGCTTTGAAGAAATATATTGGCAAGGACTGACTCAGGGATGGTCAAAATGTATGACAAATATCTTGCAGATGAATGGTTTGTTTGAACTATATTCTCTTGAACACATAACGACACTACAGATGGCTTGGTGACAATTGACCCAAAGCTAATACCAAGAAACTAGCTGAAGACTTTCAATGTGGTTTGATTAACTGTTAGGCAAAGGATTTTCCCAACCCAGGTGAAGAAAAGGTGTCATGTTCAAGAGTGGTTAACGACTTTTCTAAAAAACAAAGTGTAACAAACAAGTTCATTTTCCTCTCTTTTCCCCCACTATTTCTGGCAAGTACCTCTTTATTTTTGACAAGCTTGAGGAAGATAACATTTTCTTGTTTATAAGCTCATCATTTAGATGAGTCCAACTTAGTTTAAAATTCTAACCCTAAGAAGGAGTAGTTCGTTCCTGTTTAAAATTGAACAGGTCCTTTACTGTCAAATTTTAACGAGTCCAATATAGGAAAAAATCGATGTTTTCAATTTTAGGGAGTTAAAAGAAAAGCTTAAGAAAACTCCATGGGGGTACCTTTTCGTAAATTTGTGTCCCTCGAGCCCAAAAAAGTATAAAATAATACTCAAGAGAACCACTTGACCATTACGACCAAGGAGTAATTTTCGTAATTAGTGGCTTCAATCCGAAAAAGTAAAATAGTGATTGAAGACATGTCATTTCATAACCAATATCGAACTCGAAACAAGAAAAGTTTGGCGATCATTTCATGTTTATACGGTCAGAAAAGAGCTGAAAGTGGACCACCTTTTTAATTCCGTTTAACGAGTTTAAAAAGGGAAAAACTCGGCAATCTTTTCATATTTTACGAGTTAGAAAAGAGCTTAAATAAGACTTGTCCTAGAGGAACGAGTGTTTTAAAGGGTAGCAAATGGTTCTGGCAATGGTGGAATTGCTCAAAACATGTAATGGTTAAGAGGCTGGCTCATAAAACCACTCATCACTGTGGTCCTTTAGGAAAGGAAAAAAACAACCAAGTGAAAGCATATGATCAGCCAAAGAGATGGTGGCAATGGAATGAAACAACCAAGGTTCATCTAGCATAATTTAGCGGATGAAAATGGCAATCACGAGATGTAAATCAGGTATGGGTTCATTTTTACACAAGCTTGAACCATGGAGAACTCTGTTTGGATTCGGTTTCATGTTTACACAAGATTGAAATGAAAAACTATGCTTGTTATAAGTTCGCATGCCCCCAGCATAATGACTCAAATCGCGGTGCATGCCCCCCAAGCTTCATTGCATTCAACGAGGTGGATGGAATGAAGGTTCATTTCGAGATCTTGGAAAGACTCAACTTTGATTTTACGAGATCTTAATCAAAGTATTGATTTGGATACTACCAGACATCATAAGGATTTGTTCTATGTTCAAAGTTTGAGTTCCATTACTACTAGATGATAACTCATGTCCAGTTGGTCGAGGAGTTCCTCCTGAAAATGTACCAGTGAGTGACTGGTACCCCGAAGGAATAGAAGGACCGCCGTATAAAAATTTATCCGGTGATTGGGAAAACATAGATGACTATCTTAACATGATTGATGAAGGATAATAACCTCTTGGTGTAGGATGAAAAGGAATTCGAGGTGGTGAAAAACTAAGACCTGGACTTTCTAAAAAAATTGTCAATGATACATACCAAGCGTCACTCCTAAAAGGACTATAGAATATTGATTCACACTCCCTAAGATTTAAAGTCTGTTGGTTTTCGGGAAGAGTTGCGTCTTCGTTTGGACTGACAAGTTCTTCAATAGAAATGAGGCTAGAAGGAAGATTTTGAGTAATGATATTTCCTACCCTAGGTGAACCAGGGTCACTAGAAGTTGGAGTAACAAATCTTGAAGATGGTTCCAAAACAACAGGTTCAGTGTCAGGCTCAGAAATTTCAGGTTCTTCAGCTAATTCACTGGAAGGAGAAATACTACTAGTAACTTCAGAAAATGAAATTGGCTCTTGAGTATAATTTGTTTTTTGTATTTGATAATTAGTATGAACAATTAGAGATGACTCTCTGGCTTTTGGTGATCCAACTCTACTATCACTAGGTGATACGAGAGCTCGCAGCCCTTCAAGTTGGCTTGGCATATACTTAGGAGGTTTCCCTTGAAGTCTACGAGATTGTCT
>APFE030191484.1:8698-22497 GCA_000404065.3 Pinus taeda
GTAGAAGAACTTTACAACCTTTTCAGCCTTGATGTTGAACAAGTTCTTCCCAGGGTCTGAAAGAGGAATTTCCTTTACTTTGACAAGTCTTGCACTCTTCCAAATGAGATTCATAGAGGTATGTAATCTCTCCTTATAAAAACTCAACTAAAGAAGACTAAGTTCCAACAGTATTTTCCCTCAAAAAATAGTAAGCTTCTAACTCTAACCATCTAACTAGCTCAATGCTTCTTTTTATAGTGCAAAGGAGGAGGTTACAGGTCCACCTATGAAGGGATAGAATCCTCTTTCAAAGGAATAAGCTCCTCACATCAAGGGGTTAGCTCCTTAAGGTATGGGATACATGAACCTTAAAAGAGCGAACTTGCCACCTCAAGATTCCTTCCAGAAGCTTCTAGAAACAACTCAAAGTGAGTTTTTTCATAATATACTTGCACCTTTTTAACTTTTACGGGGTTCCGCACTTTTAACATAGAGATAGTACAGTCAGGTGCATAGGAGACATGACCATTAGGTGCAGGACCACAGGTAAAACAAATAGAAAGTGTAGAACTAGAGTTTTAAAAACTTTTGAGAGCTTTTATCTTATTTTCAAGACTTGATATGAGGAACTGATGTTTTAGACTTGCAGAGGAGGAAAGTATGAGTGGTAATGAACTCACATAGGTAGCAGAATGCCAAGGTGACAATTTTCAGTGCAACATACACTACTTGTTGGGTGGCCATTTTAATATGTATATAGATCATTCTGCATTGAAGTACTTAGTCAATAAGCCTGTGTTGGAGGGGAGAATCTGTAGGTGGCTATTATTATTCCAGGAGTATGATTTTGAAGTTATTGTGAAACCTAAACGATTGAACATGAGACCATACCATCTGTCACACATCGAAATAGGGGAGGAGCCCACTAATTTGGAGGAGGGATTGCCTAACGTGTGGCTTTTTGAAGTGTGTGTCATGGATGGTCATTTTGAAGATATCATACACTTCCTAATGACAGGAACTGCCCCAGAGGGATACACCATCTATCGGAAGAAGGAGTTAGTGGTTTGCATGACAAGATTTTCTGTCATTACTAGGCATCTGTACAAAATGGGGTTTGATGAAATATTGCGACAATATGTACCAGACTTTGAAAGGGGCAGCATCCTCGCAGACTCTCATGGGGGCACCACGGGATGAAATTATGTAGGGAGAGCGATTATGCAGAAGATTCTACATGCAGAGTTGTGGTGGCTAACCCTCCATCAGGACTCAAAAGCATATTGCAAGGCATGTGATGTGTGTCAAATGACTGGCAGGCCATTGCGGAGGGATGAGCTGCCTTTGACTCCATAGATGATGTTACGACCCTTTGAGAAAAGGAAAATAGATTATGCCGGACCTATTCAGCCCCAAGGAAAGATGGGAGTAAGGTATATTATCACCGCGATGGAGTATTTGACTCAATGGGCAGAGGCGCAGCCTATAAAGGATTGCACAGGCACGACTGTTGTGAAGTTACTCTTTGAGTATATATTGACCTAATTCGGGTGTCCAAAGATTTTGATAGATCACATTACGTACTTTTTGAATGAGATGATCAGCATGCTAACGGAGGAATTTCAAGTATATCACCAGAAGAGCATGCCTTATCACTCGCAGGCTAACAAGACAGTGGAAACATTCAATAAAGTACTAGAGAACATGCTGACCAAGGTTTACAATTCTCAGTGAAGTGATTGGGACCTATGCATACCTGCGGTACTATGGGCCTATTGAACGACATGCAAGAAGTTGACTGGACAAACACCCTTTAGGCTTGTCTATGGTGTTGAAGCAGTAATGACCATGGAAGACATTGTTCCTATTCTACGCATAGTGGCACTCACGGGTATGACAGATCACATAGCCCTCGAAGAGAGGCTTGTGCAACTGGCTGAGCTTAAGGAATAAATATTTCTAGCTAGATTTCACCAATAGGTCCAAAAGTAGCACAAAAAAGCATGGCATGATTGGCACATTAAGCTGCGCACCTTTAAGGTAAATGACCTGGTTTTGTTATATGAAAACAAGTTTTATAAATTTCCATGGAAATTCAGAATGCACTGGTTAGGGCCCTATGTCATTAAGGATATTATCGATGGAGGAGTGGTTTAGTTGGTCGAATTGAATGGAGATCCCTTACCAGTAAAGGTGAATGGTAGTTGCTTGAAGCCATACACTGGTGGTCCAATCATGTGGCTACATAGAGGTAGCATAGTATTAGCACTCTAGGTAGCTGAAAGGAGGTGTGGGACTATAAACTAAACTGCCTAGGTTGTGGAGTTGCGCGATTGGAGGATTGTGCGAAGCAAGGAAGTGTCATAGGGTTCGCAACAATGCAAAGAGAGCTGCACTACCTAGGAAGAAATCACGCAAGTTGGTTAGAAAGTGATCGTTAAAGTCACTATTCATGATTTGACAGTAGAAATGCAGCTAAATGGAGTAGGCGGCTGGAATTTAAGACGAAATTTATGGGGCAAATCCTTGAAAATCTGCTGCCAATTGGGCATTAATGAACCAAATTTGGGGGGAATAATCAGATTTGAATTCAAAATGCCCTATAAATTACAAGTGGCTGTCTAGCGAAAAAATCTTGGCATTTTGAGAATTGAGTTGTTGAGCTCTCAGGCGCACATGAATCGCAAGCACTACGAACTTTTGATAGTCAGTTCATTATTTGAGACATTATCGAAGGAGACACAGGAGTTCTTGCAGAACATCATGTCGGTGCCCACATAAGCTATAGATATTGAAGTAGAGGAGTCAGTGCCGGAAATTGAGATGGAGGCAGAAGTGGCTACTCCCAAGGTTGCCGAAGTATTAGCCTAAGTCCCCAAATCCCGAAGGACGTTGAGGCCAAAGTCGACCCCAAATAAGGAGAGTGTGAAGGATAAAAAGGGCAAGCAACCACAATACTAGTGCATGCATCGTGAAGAAGAAACCCACTGAAGGCTACTGCATAGTGGAAGGGTAAAACCATCAATTTGGAGTCAGAGGAGGAAGAAATCGAAGACATCCCAATGGATGATGAGGATGTGCGAGTAGAAGTCGAGGAAGTTGAAGCCTAGGGTGCTAACCCTATCACTCAGTTGGATAATTATGTCCCTCCATGCAAGGGCAAGACTAAGGTGCTGAAAGACATTGATGAGAGCAAGGTCCTCTTGCAAACCCTTCTACTGCTGGATGAAATTGTCTTCAAAGGACTGCACTTGGGATGGGTTCCTCTACCAAAACTCAAAGACTGGGACTTGGCTGATCATGAGAAGTTCCCACACTTGGTGACTGAGCAGCTGATGCACCATAGTATCAATACAACCACCCTAATGATCGCATTGGTGCTGTAGAGGTGGCTCAAAGGAGTAGACAAGGTAGGGTTGTTCAACCTACTTTGGGTCCCGCACTACAACCACACCTCAGTGATAGTATTGGTCATCAAGTAACTGCTATGCTTGGTGCATGATGGGTGTATGTGGATGTAGGATCCAATCCCCATAAATGACAGGTTGATCCATAGGATCACGTGGTTTCCTTACACTGGAGAAAATTCGGCCATGATATTTGGCAGAAAAGGTGGTGAGCAGGCCCTCGCGAATGCCATGAAAGAGAAATTTAAGTTGGTAAAGAAGCCGCATGGGTATGATATATCCAACATCTGTCACCCTGCTGTAAAAGTGGCTACTAAGATTCTAGTAGGGAAGGTGATCAGGAAGTGTCATGCCTATGAGGTGTTGTCGCCTATCGTCGTGCTAGCAGCCCAGTGTGCCGAAGGAGTTCAGTTCAATTAGGAAAACTATCTCTACGATGAGTTCCTTGTGAATTGCCACGAAGCACAAGAGCTCAGCAAGACATTCCATTACACGTGTCTCTTGCTGTTGATTGTGCTAGCAACATGGGAGCTGCCAGAGGACAGCCAATTCCCTTCAGTCGTGCTAGACCTTCCAGAAGCAGCGAAGTACACGTCGCTGTGGGTGACCAAGGATGCGCATTGCATCAAGGACAACAAGATCTTCTAGATCATGATGGAGATGAACATCCACATGGCTATCAATCACAAATTGTGATTATCATCTATGGTGTATGCCAAACTATAGAGATAGGCAGAGTTCAAAGCATATTTTCACCGTGTCGCTATCAGGGCGTGGAAGGACCTTGCACAGAAATGGTATGACTTTCCTTACCTGGCAACGGATGAAACTATTGATGTAGTACTTGATTGATGGCCATTAGGGTGGCGCTCTATAGTAGACTTGGTGGTAGGAGGGAACAAGTCCACCGCATAGAGAAAGAAGGAGGAGGCCAAGCTAAAGATGACACAGCTGGCCGAAAAAGGGAAGAAGGAGGCCACTCACAAGGCCCAAGTGAAGCGAGATGCCGTTCAGCAGACAGAAAAGCAAACACATGGAACAAAGCGAGGCTCTGAAAAAGGTGTGAGGTCGCCTTCACCTGAGACAAAGGAGGAGATGGATGAGCAGACAGAATAGCACAACGTGGACCCACGGACGTCATCTGCATGCATCAAGCGTCCAAGGGAGCAAGAGAAAGGAGGGACCAAGAAGAAATCAAAGGCTACTAAGACATCATCAGACCCAATCACGCTAACAGAGGGTGATCAACACAACATTGGTGACACAGTGCAGGATGTCACCACGGAGGCCCTACTACAGTTTGAGCAGTAGCAGCAAATAATCTTGGTGGCTATCTAGATAGGTTTGTAGGAGTTGCAGACCTGCGCATCATAGGCTGGCACGGTGTTTACTAGACTTGCTATTGGCACTTCAGAAGCTGCTGAGATGTTGTGCGCAAAGGCCTCCAGTGCGATAATGCTCCCTGATGGAGCATTGACCATGGAGAGTGAAGCTGACAGGCCCACTATCAGTGCCCTAAAGGTAGTAGGGTTGAATATGGCAGCGGTCCCTAGAGAAGCACTCTGCCTCTTATAGGATGGAGTGATTGCAAGGTTGAGGGCCTGTGAGCACTGTGCCCTCTAGGTGATTAGTGAGCAGTGGATCAACAATGACCAAATGACACTATAGCGAGATTCTGCCATTACTGTTGTGATCGAGGCGACCAACCAAAACAAGCGCATTATGTAGGTCATTGAGGAGGCATGCCGAATGGTCCCAGAGTTGGCCATTCTTGAGGAGGAACCAATCGAGGTGTGCATCCGCAAGCTAGCTACAAGGGTGCGCGACACTCATACTGAGATGGCGAGGGTTCAGTTAGAGTTGAACTTGTATATCACAGAGTTACAATTGAAGGCTCATCCTTCAACTCCGCCAGAAGTAAAGGAGCAGCAGGTGACCTCTATCACAGAAGCAATAGCGACGATTGATAGTGTAGTAGTATACTGCACACAACTTTTTGAGCAGTGGTTCGAGGTCCTGACAAGCTTGCAGGAGGACCACAATGTACAACAACTAGAAATAGAAGTGCACGAGCTACAATAGTGCTATGATGAAGTCAAAAGCACAACACAAACCGTCATTCTCACACAGAGATTGGCGAAGTTGCAGGAGGCCAAGCAACTGAAGGAACAGGTGGATGCAGCACTGCACAAGGAAGCAGTGCTAAAGGCACGACTGAAGCCCTGACTAGATGAGGCTTACACGGTGATAGCCTCTACTGAAGGAAAGCTTACGACTCTGCAAGCAACTCAAAAAAAGCTTCAGGATGACATTTCAGGAGTAGTGACTAAGCAGATGGTTGAAGACGCGAAGCAGGTGGCCGCACAGTGCACTACTGGGGTTGTGATCATATAAGCCAAGCTAGAAAGTCTTCGTGCTAAGATATCTGTGCTTGCCAAGTGACTCAAGGGCGAGCCATGATGCTTGTGCTAGGGGCTTGTTGGGAATGAGATGCCCCAAGGACATTTTTTGGACTAAAAGCCCATGTTTTCGGTCAAATTTTGCAAATAAGTCGTAAAATTTATGCATTTTGTGGTCATAGAGTGCAAAGGTGTCATGCTCATAAAGGGTTGTCCACCCTAATTTTGTAAAGTAAAGTCGACTGTAAATATCTTCCCATGGTTCATGAACCATGGGATTGTATAAAAAAGAGCTAAGTAAGTAAGCTCTAAGTAGTTTTGAAGTTTCATGAGTTGTAGATGAAGTCTTGAGGATAAGGAGAAAAGTCTAAGTTTTGGGTCATAGCATAGGTAGACACCCTACAGTTGAGTGTGCAGAGGCCTAAGGTAGAAGTTTGTAGCTGAGTGCGCGAACCCCTGCAGTTGTGTGCGTAGGATGAATATAGTCAATAATCACTTGAAGATATAAATAAAGAGAAGCATTATGCAAATTTTGTGTCTTTATTTCCTATTAATTCATTCTGTCACATTGTGTATGAATTTCATTTATAATGCTCATGTGATATGCGAATGTATGTAATTACATTGGATAATTGAACACAAATAAGGATATTTTCTTACACAATGCTAACTATGATTGTTTAATAACATAAGTAAGATACTTAAGCTAGTTTGCGAATATGCACAACATGCTACTCAAGCAACACGAAAGCACCTGAACCATAGGATAGGGTTGCACGAAGACCGATCATACCCCTTCATGGAGGTACTAAAGGGTGGAGTAAAGGGCTAGACAGACAGAGCCATATAACTCTACGACCAGCATGGAGGCAGGAATAGAAGGAATAAACCAACATCACAACCATCTCACTGTGTAGAAACTTGGTTCTAACATCCTCCCATACTACTTCAAGTGAGACTTCGGTCCGCGATCCGCGTGTTGATGCCGAAAGGGCCAATAGTGTAGGGATTTGTTTGGCTAACTAATGCTGAACCTAGGTCAGGCCCCACCAAGCCAACACTCTACAAACACTCTAGAAATTTCTTCAAATCTTCTATCAGACATACATCGGCTTACTTCTCTCACACTTAGTTGTGAGTTCTCAAACTTAATTCTCCAGACAAAAAAGTGTAAAATGTGGCACGAGATATGGTTTTTATAAGGAATTTGAATTTCCAGCCCCATGATTGGATAAGTTCTTGGTCATTTAATGTAGGTATGGTGTTACATTCAACCAGGTGATCCCCATAAATGTGTTTCTCCCGTTCCCTTTAACAATAATTTCCTTTTAACGATAGCTTTTTCCTTCCAATGGTTATATTTCCAGCCAACTTCAATGAACCTTCCATTATGGCACAGTCATCCTTTGTTCATCGCAGTTCCTTCGGACTTCTCCATACTCTTATGTATCATGCAGTAATCTCCCTTCGGCGAAGTCCCTTTTTGCAGAGTAGTTTATAGTCTTGTGCCCACTTTCAACTGCAAGTGGCACTAAGGCATTCATCCCTTTGATTTTTCGTGTGAAGTTCCAGGGACAGAATCGTCCCTGTATACTTTCAATCTGCTACCATTCACTCATCCTAGAATCAGCCGACCATTTAACTTTGCGAGATGAACTGCACCACCATCAGAGACGTTCCTAATGATATATGGTCCTAGAAATGAGTCTTAAATTTTCTTGGGAAATTCATGAATTTGTTGTCATATAATAGTGCAAGATCCCTTTCCCAAAATGTATTCTTCTTGATGTGCTTATCATGTCAGGCTTTCTCCCTTGCTTTCTACAGTTGTTGATGGTACCCTACTATGAACCTATGTTCTTCTAGAGCCATTAACTGCAACATCCTTTCCTTCATAATGTCAAGGTTTTCCATGTCTGTGAATGCTGCAATCCTCAAACTTAACACAATGTACTCCATAGGCATACTTGCCTCTTATCCATATACCAACCTAAAAGGTCTCACCCATATCAATTTCTTGCATGTTGTCCTGTATGCCCAGTTGCCCACAACACGCTAGAATCCTCAGATCCTAGTCATCTATGTTCACATTGCATACCTCGGTCAATGCATTCTCCAGGATATTATTGAAAGCTTCAAGTTTTCCATTTTCCTGAGGGTGATAAGGAGTTCTCTTCTGGTGGTAACCTAAAATTCCTTAATTAATGCTTCAATGTTCTTATTCAAGAAGTGTGTCCTTTGGTCACTCACCATAATCCTTGGGCCGCCAAATTTGGACAATATATATTCAAAGATGAACTTCACATCAATTTTTGCATTGTAATCCTCATTGGTTGTGCTTCGATCCATCTTGTAAAATAATTAGTTGCAGTGATTATATATCTCGCACTGGTCCTTTTCCCTGGTGGCCTAATAGGTCCAACAAAGTTAATAGCCCTTTTTTCAAAATAATGCAAAGTTACTTGTGGTACTAGTGGCATCTCATCTCTCCTAGATGGCTTCTATGTTCATTGACATACATCACATGCTTACTAGAATTCTTTTGCATCCTTATGTAATATGGGCCACCATAACCCATCTCTCAATATTTTTTGCACGGTGGCCTTTCCTACATAATGTCCACTTGTGACTCCTCCATGAGATTCTTTTAGAATACTCTGTCTTTCTTGTTCAGGGGTGTATCTATGTGGTATTTCATCCAGCCCCATTTTGTACAAGTGTCCAACAATCAATGAGAAATTAACTGCTCTGACTACCAACTCCTTATTTTGCTTCATAGTGTACTCCACGGGCACCATTTCTATAGACAGAAATCGAATAATATTTGTGAAGTGATCATCTACAACTCTAATCGTGAATAACTGTGCATCAGGCATGTTATATTTAATACTTGTGGGTTCTTCTACTATCTCTATCCTTGATAGACATTAAGACTGAAACTCAATCTTCTTGGCTTCACTACAATCTCAAAGTCATATTCCTGGAACAATAACAACCATCAACATATTTTTCCTCCTAAAACAAGCTTATTCACCAAATATTTCAGTGCAAAGTGATCGATGAACATCTTGAAATGTGCTCCCAACAAATAGTGCCTGAACTTCTGCAATACACATACCATAGCTAACCTATCTCCTGCTATTGCACTATAGTTCTTCTCTAACTTGGACAATTTTCTACTTGCAAATGCTATGGGGTGATCAATTTCTCCTGCCCTTGTCTGTGCTAGTACTATACCCAACGTTGTGAAAGATGCATCAACATGTACATGAAAATCCTTATTCTAGTCTAGGAAAACTAGAGTAGGCACAATTACCATTTTCTCTTTTAGTACATCCAGGCTCTTTTGGCACTCTTCGCTCCATTGAAAAGTCACATTTTTCTTCAAAAATTTCTCCATTGACGCAGTTAGCTGCGCATACCCCTTTATAAACTTTATGTAATAGCTAGTCTATCCCAATGTTGTGCATGGTTGTCTCACTATTTTTGGTGCTCGAAAGTTCACACTAATTGTGATCTTCGTGGGATCCACCATTAATCCGTTCTTACAAACTACATGTCCCAACAATATACCAAATGGAGCACAAAAGATACACTTTTTCAATTTCAATGATATCTGGTATTGTCTACATATATCCAACATCATGCTCAAGCTCGCCACATGCTTCTTCAACATCCCAAAGAATGTCTAATCGTCGAAGTAAGCATCCAAAAAAATTTGTATATATTCTTTGAAGGCTATAACTACAATTCTGGAAAATATGGTAGGAACATTCTTCAAACCGAAAGGCATCACTATGTACTAGTAAGAGCCCCATTTTATAGCCAAGGTTGTCTTATGTCTATCCTATGGCGTAATTCTGATATGATGGTAACCCAAAACGCCATCTGTGAAATAATAAACCTCTTATCCTCTTACATTTTCCAACACTTCATCTATAAACAGTGTAGGGAAGGGGTCATGCAAACATGCATGATTCAATTTCCTGAAGTCCACACAAATTCTAATTTCCCCTTTTTCCCTTCTTTTCTTGAACCACCATGGGACTCACACATTCAAACTCTTCAACAAGTTCGATGATCCCAACTTCTATAATCTTGTCTAATTCTTCCTTCACCTTTTCCTTATATTTTGGGTTCACTTTATAAGGTCTTTGCTTGACAATATTCAAATCATACTTCAGAGGAAAATTCATAACTCCTGAGTCTCCTACTATGCCCTTCATATCTGAGAACTTAGTGGGAAACAACTCCTGGTAGAGATGAAAAATATTTGTTATCTTGCTAACTGTGTCTTCATCCCAGTAATATCCTATTGTTGCAAACTTCAGCTCATCTTCTCACCCTATATTCACCTTATTTGTCTTTAATGGATTTGTTGTATTAGGAATCTCTATTTCAGATCCATTCACTTCGTGGTGACCTTCAGATTCAGTGATGTCAATATTGCGAGGATCTTCCTCCTCTTTTGTAATGATATTTTAGCATGCCATTACATTATGTAATTGTGTGGCCCAATCAGGTTTCCATGTACATGGAACTTCATTTTCAAAAATCTTCTTCTTAACTATCTGAAGGGCTTCATCTATATGTTGAGAATCATATTCAAAACTAAATGTCTTTATAAATCCATCAACCATATATGCCCATCTTGTAGTACCATGTCGCAATTCTATTTCCAAATACCAATTCCGAGGAATTTTCTCTAAGGTATGGATGAAGTGATGCACCCATTCTTCTCATGGAATTTCTTCCCATGGTGTCATACAAAGTTGTATGTGTTCTCTAGGATCAATTTGACCATCATACTTATCTGCCAGTTATGTTTCTACTTGACCAAACCTTACCCACATCAATCTTTGACATTGTTTCCAATATCCTATATTCTTCTTATGTTTACCCCACCATCTAGCAGGAGTAGCTCTTAGTGATGGATCTAGTGCTAACAACCTCTAAAATTCTGGCACCTGTCTTCCATAATCTCTAAATAAAATATCGAAATTACCCAAACCATGATAAAAAGGTAAATCGCATACCTCTATTTTCATAAAACGTACTTCTATAATGATCCTTACACATCATCTTGTAGATACTTCATCTAACCTGTTTATCTAGTTTTCTAATTCCTCTTTTAAATCCAAATTGTAGGAATTGTCTTGCTCGCAACCCTATTTTCCATCTCCAGTAGGCTTGATGCATTCTTCTCCTTTTGCTTTTATCTAGTAAATGTTGTCAATGTCGTATGCATTTTACTCCTCTTTAATAGGTTCAATATACCTCACTCGTTCTGATGGATCTATTGGAACAATGAATCTCACATTGTTTCTTTAAAATATCATTTCCTTTTCTTCAAGTTAATTATAGCCATGTTAGAAAATTCCCAATCAAATCCAAGAAATGCAAGATAGGGATTACTATCACCCACAATTTAGACCATTTCAAAGTTAGTAGTAATGTGCACTCCTTCAATGTCTACCATGAACCTTCCTCGAAGAACAATATTCTATTGGTTTTCCATCTTCAGTTGGATAGGTGACCATTGCAACCTCAACTTACCCATCAATTTCCAAGTCTGATTTACTAAGATGTTGGCATCAGATCCTAGATCCAGGATAACCTGATCCATGTCATATTCTCCAATTTGTGTAGTAAGACTAATTTCTTTTCTAGTCCTCTTCTCATTTTGATGCAGGTCATTTACTGCATGCATATCACTCTATGGTACTTCCTTAAAAGCACAAGATTCTATCAATTCCTACAATCCTTCCACAACTTTCTGGTTTCTTAACAATTTCATGCAATTCTGTAGAAAAGGAGTTTAAAATATCCAGATCCACATCTTGTGTCGCAACTAGTTCTATCTTGCATTTATTCTTTTTTGTTGGTTGTGTAGTAGAGGTCGAAGCCCCATCATCCATAAAGCTTTTCCTCACCTCCATGAATACTTTCTCTTCCTTCTCAATATCAAATGCAGGAGAGTTTTTGGTAGTTTTTCTTACCCATGTAGCTTTAGCTTCCTATTTCCCATTGCCTTTATCATCTCCATGCATAACTCCGCTTCTTGTTACATTGTTGATGCATGGTTCATCCTCCCTCAGCTCAATGGTCATCATGTAAATATTTTTTGTGGGTTGCTAGTTCCTTTTCTCTTGCATATTTGTGATAAGGGTGGGACACTCTTCTATCATGTGTTCAAAAGACTTACAGTAGCTATAAGTTGTCATAGGGTTCTAATAGTCTCTTGCGAAGTGTCATGCCTGTCCACAATTATAACAGATAATCTGGTCATGTCCTCAACTAGCTCTTTGTCCTCATCCCTATCCTTGGAAACCTCCTCAAACAATATATTGGCTTGGCTCCTTGTGTGTATGTCCTTGAACTTGTAGTCTATAAGCATTGACTGTGCACTCCATCATCAAGTCATAACTTCGAAAATTTCTCTCATGATGGCCCATTGATTTACAAAAGTTGTAAAACAAGTGCTTTGGGTTCTGTATGTACTTCTTTAATAAAAAGAAATCTTCAGAGCGATGTTGGCCTTTAGTTCTACAAATCTTGCACCACAAACTTGATCCCGGGTTTATTGGATTAGGTTCTCCACTTACCAAATAATTTTTGAACATCGGGCATTGATCCTTATAATTGCCCTTTCCTTTACATGTTTTATACGATACTTCTGGTCTGGTTTGGTTAGCTTTCTTGAGATCTTGAAATTCCAAGGTCAAATTTGCTAGCTGGCTCTGAATTTTATATACTTCTGCATGAGTATCTTCGATCAACGAAGCTTCCAACTTCATCGCAATCTCTAATGCTTCATCTTGAGTCATGATCCGCTGCTACATCAAGGGTAACCTGATATGTGGTAGTAGCGTGGCTATAAACCATTATTTATGATGTTTTGGGGGTATGTCAAAGCTTACTTGTCCCATTAACGCCTTGAAGCATTGATCCATTTCCCACATAGGCTCAGTAGCTTCCTGATTGATTTCCTTTAGCTTCGTAATGCACTGTGATTCTGATTTCGGCTTCTTGAACTATGACACTAGTGCTTTCTTAATATCATCCAATGAAGCAACCTGATTAGTTGCAAAATACTTCATGTACCATGTCAGCTCTCTTTCTTGTAGAACCATGATGAGTTGTGCCTTCTGTTAGTGTCAGTATATGCATACTTCCATCAAGGATCAAATCTTCTCTTTACATTTTCATTGTAGCTGTCTCATACTAAATTTTTTATCGTTCCACTAGGTCATGCCAAAAATGATCCACTGATGGTTGTCTTCTTCTTCTTATAAAATCTAATTTTCCCTCATAAGGTATATTTGTTGACCCATCTTCATGTTTCATTCAGTTATGGTTTTAGTTATATTATTTTTAGAGTTAAGGTAGTCATGTATCCATTAAGTCTTAGGGTTCATTTCCAATGTCAAAAGCTTTGTTTTATTTGTTGGGTTGTGTTATATTCTTTCCACATAGTTAATAGGCGGTTTGAGGGGTACCCGTAACCCACTTTATGGGGTCCGGGGTAGCGTCCCGGAAAATTTTGGTTTTGGACCCTATGTCAGGTTGGGTGGACCCACCTATGGTTTTGTGCATGATTTTCACACATGTTTTTTGGACGCGATGGTTTTCGGTCCATGGTATTGGATGCTTCAACATGTATAAATATGTATTGTAACATTGAAAGGAACAATAATGAAAAATCAAGCTGGTAGCCCTGGTTTTGGGATCTAGTGGGAAATCTCTGTGTATATGTGTTTTATGTGTTATGCTCTGGCATTGTTTATTTTTATATGATTTAGAATTTGTGTGCAGGTAATTTCTATACGGGGTTGAAACCTACATTTGGTATTGGAGTTGTTTTGGCTTCAAGGGGACGCCTTTGTTGCTTAGGGGTTTCACTCGGGCCTGTGGTAGACCCTGTTCAGTGGGAGATCTGCGAGATCGATTCTGGTGGTGAAAGAAGATGGCGAGCAGTGGAAAGATAGAGATTGAGAAGTTCAATGGTCAG